>OZ026623.1:68185094-68260094 GCA_964020975.1 Hermodice carunculata
GGAAATTTTATACTTTCTAAACCTAAACATAGAAAGACAGAATAAATGCCTGTTGTAAGAAAATATCTTTTCTCCTAGTTGTAGGTAATTTTGAACGTAATCTTACAATCGACAACTGAATACCTTAAAATAGTTGATGATATATATGTATATATATATATATGTATGTATGTGTGTGTGTGTGTGTGTTTTATTTTCTACCAAACAGCTGAATACATCCACTTCAAAAGTGCTTGGGAAGTACCTTGGGTGGGTCCCTGCAAAGTTTGTTCCATAAGTCACTCCAGCGATTTTTGCCTTTTTTTTTTTTTGGTCAAAAATGCCTTTTGGGGGGAGGGGAGAGTGCTGAGCTTCAAAAATTTTCTGCTGTCATTTTCTGACATTTAATGATTTTTAAAAAATCATGGGTCATGATCACTATTCATGTACATGTCAATGGGCGAGGCATACATATACACATGTGCAGCTGCAACTTCTTTGAAATTTGACCAAATGTCGTGAAACTTCAGATATACATACCTCAGCTGCTATGCGCATGCCATTTACCAACAGTTAGTTAGTGTGTTAAATATTCGGATAAGAGTGATAAATTCATGAATTATTCCTCTGTCGGCCAAAAAGTTGTTGCTTCTTTAACATTGTTACACGAAACTCCCATTTAAGCACGTATTAAGTTTAAAATGCATGATATATAATAAAACTAGGTCTCATTGATGTCCATGTACTATTTATCTGTACACCATAATGTCCCTGTACATTTCAGGGTGGCAAAGAATTATATCAATAGACTCTTCTGCTTTTACTGCTCTTCACAAAAAAGCTCACACACATGGGTAGGGACTAGCATATATTTCGCAGTAAAACTAGGCCAAAAATTAAATTGTTTGGGTCTGGTGATATCCGTTTGCCTGCAGTATGCGTTTGTCCATACACTTTTTTTCATTTGGCTTTTTCTTGAAGCTTTATACAGATGTATCGGGTCTAAAATGTCTGTTGTGGTCAAACTAGGTCACTAGGTTAAGTATGTGGCTCAATAATAACCACATACTGCCAGCTCAAGTTTGAGGTCAGCACGGATCAGCTTTGCTCAGATTGGGACTTAAGTTTGGTTCACAGACCAGTTTATCACGTGATATATTCACAGAGCCATTTTAAAATTTACTTTTATCATATTTATTTCACTTTTCCTTGCTTCACTTCATTTCATTTATTTGTTTTGTTCTGTTTTTTCCGATTTGTTTATTGGTTGCACTTTATTTTGTCATAATGTATTGTGTGAGGTCTATCTTTGTTGCCATTCCGTCTCATTTCATGTTTTTTCCCTTTTTTCTTTTGCTTTCTTTTCTTTTGTTCTCTTCTTCATTTTTGGCCTTCATCTCACTTCATGAACTAGCGGTGTCAATTGTTTTTAGTGCCTCACCATATTCCTATTTGATTAAAAACATGGACGCATAATGTGTTTGTCAAATATTTTAAACAGTTTTTTTTTTTTTCTTTGCACGGAAGAGGCCATGTACATTCTATTTCATAAACGTGAGTTCCCAACACATCAATTTTTAGGTCACCAGGTGTGATTGGCCTTGCGCATGAGCTTACCTGGCGTTTAGCTGTGTCGAACGTGCCCATGCTGATTTGGAATGCGATAAATTAAGCTATGGTGCTGACGTTTTTAACTTTGTGCACAGTTGTCCATCACAACACATTACACCATAAATTATACATCAAAGGTAAATAAATAGATTTTTATCAACTGTTCTATGTCGCACACCGATCGTAGTCAATTTGAATCGCAGACACGGGTCCGGGAAAGCCTGACCAGCGGGTCATTAGCGTTGATTCTGTTTCGGGCGAGGAGCCTAGGGACATGTAGTTACTTTGTCCAGAGAGGTTTGAGTAAAGATTGAATTCTGATACATTTCCAGGAGTCAATGCAAATGATGGGCATTGATTTAGGACTGTGCACGATATGGGGTAAAATTTTCTTAAACATATATCTACACTGCTGGTAATTTGAAAAGTCGTCTGCTTCGTCCATTTTACTAAAACTTTTCCTGTCTGAAAGTATATTGAACGAAAATGCCAGAAAAGGGTTGCAGGAAAGCCGCTGACACAGTGCAATTATCTGACATTTTAGGATTTACGAAGAAAGGAAACTATGAATATGGGAGGGCATTTTGGGTGCTAATGAGAGGCCGAGCACACCCTGTGAGACCTACTCTTGGTTAACAAAAGTAAGGCGAGGTCATAAAACGTTTCATTGACGAAAACGTTATAAAATCGTATCGTATGCTCCTGTGGCTCCTGTTCCTCCTTAAATATAAATTTACTTATATTTGGTCCTGCTGTCCAGTGTTTTTACCGACATATGCTTTGACCTAAAGCAGCAAAGGGGAAAGCTTTGCAAAGTGAGGACATCAAAGGGTGCAACTTCATAATGAATTACCTGAGCCCACCAACGTATCAAACGTCCCCTTTGCTATCCATATTTCGAATGATAAATTTGTCATGGCCCATAGTCACTTATGTTAAGAAATTGGTGGCATTGGAACGCATGTACTAGTATTGAGGGCTTAGCACTTTCAGGAACTACCGTGATTTCATAATTCCAGATATTAAAATTTCCCTAATTGATCGCAAAACAGAACTTCCCGGTCTTCATTTTCTCCAAGTGATAATACTACGCGTAGAGATGAAAAATAATATGGAAATAAACATCTAAGGGTATCTTCGTTTCATCAAAACATGCTTATATATTTGCAAGTAAAAGAAGCCACAAGGAAGCCTATACTATGTACGGATATACGATACAGGAAAGTATATATTGGCTTTGATTTCACTTTCATCTGAAGAATAATATAAAATTCAGTTTAATATTCCTAAATGCAGGTAATGGGAATTAATTCGAGAGTATAAAACCTCGCAAAAATATGATTGTACATGAACGTAAGTCCCTGTTTTGGAGTTTATAACAGGCCAATAAACCTAGATAGGATATTCTATTTCATATATCATGGGTCCCCCAGTATCGTAATTAATTAGCAACTCTACGGCAGCCAGAGTGAGTGAATGACCTTTATTGCAACTGAACCATTTCATACATATCTATGGTATTTTGTTGATGGGTATAAAAAAAACAAACCAAACAAAAACAGTGCAAACACAGGTTACATCAAAAAGATCCCCCATCAGCAAAACAATAATTACAAACACATACGTATAAAGATGATAATAAGAATTGTATATATATATAAATATATAAATATATATATATATATATATATATATATATATATATATATGTATGTATATAAAATCATACAAACAATGTGTATCGAGTTGAACCAAAAGAATAGGATACCTTTCCATCACAACTTTCCTCTGATTTTTACAGTTTCTGTTATAAATTTTCCCAAATTCCAAATTACTTCCACGTCATCACATTTCATGAACTTAACAAATTTTTCTTCCAGAGTTCAGTATTCAAAATCAGCTGAGGATTCTGACACATTACCAATAAGTTGTTTCCTGGCTTCGCAGAACTTTTAACAAATTGGAATGTAATGAAATTCCTCTTCTTCTTCAAAATACAAGTGACATATTTTGTCATCTACTGGTACTTTAACTGGCCTTTTGTGTCTCCTATTTTCGGTACCAGGTTTTACATATAGTCCTCAGTGTTTCAACATATTCAGAAAAGCTTCAAACTCACCAAACTCACTAAAAACTGCAATATTGCATGCTTTAAAGTTCACTCCTAGAATATATTTTTTGAAAAATATAAATATAACTTTTCTAATTCAGTCTTGAAATAACATATATTGTCTTGACCGATACAATTTATAGGATATAGTACATATGCTGAGTGAGTCAGTGTGCCGGTCGATTCATTGTGTCCAACATCCCGCTACTCTTATTCTGGGAGGTGAAAGCTATCACATCAACCCCTTCCTGATCAAAATAAGACTGAGTCAATATCTTTCCTCGGGGCGGGTTTGGAATTATACTGCCCAACCAGTGCCCAGGACAACTATTGACATGGGGCATGTCCTCATGACGGCTCTAACAAGCCTCAGCAAAAAAATAATTTCCATTGGCATGGAATTTAACTACATTCACCAAAACGGCTGATAACGGTACATCCGCACACTTTTGGTCGATTTAAGCGGGAAAGGGTTAACGAAGACCAAATGACACCAATCTATTGTTTGTGCCTGTAAAATTAGGCGAAATACTTCCATGTGCCATGTTGGTTTGTACCGCAAACTAGAAAGAGCCTGGTTACATTGTCCTAGCAATTCCAGGAGAACGAAGCAAGCATAGAAAACTTTTAATGATCGCCCGAATCTCTTTGTCCTAGAAGTTGACACAATAGTCACATGAAAACAATGCAAATGGCCAACCAATATATAAACTTGAAAAGTATAAGCAGCGCATGCGCACAAGCCTCCCCGCAGGAGCTTTGCCATAAAATAACAAAACATGGCCGCAGGCTTCATGCTACAATGTATATAAATGGGAAGCTGTTGTCACAAACATATATATAAAGTACGTAACTTACTTCGAAGCAAACGACAAAAAAAATGCAGTGTTTGATAGTGCTTGCTGCTTTCCTGTGCACGGCATCTGCCGCCCCACAATTTTATTTACAACATCCTATGCCACCGCCATACCCCGGACTTATTCACGCGGACCATTACCCTGCCGGTCTTATGGAAACGTGAGTACCTTTAATCATATCAAATTTATCTGTTGCCAAAAAGTTGATTATTTAGGTTAATTATGCGGATAATCTGAATATATTGATTTGGTTCGTATTGTTTTTGTTCATTCATTTATTTTTTATTAGTCATTTAGTTTTGGATGAACACAGCTAGGTCTTAATGATAAGATGTATTTGGATTATTGCAGAATCTTAGTAATTCCAAGGACAGAATATAATATGAGGTTTGGAAATTCAGTATCAATTTTTCTAACATATTTTCTCTTATGCATCGAGTTGCTTTTGCTCTGTGTCTAATCCAAGTACTTCCCGCTCCAGACATCGTACTTTTTCTTGATAAAAATACCGGAACGAGATAACTTGCAGGAGTGATTAATGTGATGAGAAAAAATAATCTTGTTACGAATATTTTTTAACCAGGTGTAAAATGTAAGTAATTAAATGTCGAACACTCTTCACGAGTGAGCTGGTCATTAGATAGTCGACTGTTCCAGTATATATATTAACACATTACTAGGAGCAAGCAATTTGTACTCCAAATAAATAAGGTAATTGTTTAGCTGAACATTCTAAGCGTATGCAAAAAAGTACACCCACACTTTTGGGTTATTTGCCGAACGCAATATCAAGTCACAGTGAGGGTGGCTTTCCACTGGATCCGATCCGATATGATCCGTTACGGTAAAGGTTGCGTTTGCAATGATAATGAAACAGCAGAAATCCAACCATCAAAACTCATTGCGTTTTTTTCTCCGTTTCTGCTAGTGGTTTCGGACGCACTGGCATCCGTTTGTTTGATCTTCAACGTTTGGGATCCAAAATTTGCATCAGTCGTCATAATAACCATTGGATGTTTTATATTTTCTATTATTTTCATAAATAAAGAGCCATAAGCTTTATCACTAAAATTGTCCAATATTTACGGAATCAAACCTGAATCGCCAGTGAAAATACGAAAACGTACTGAAACAGGGATTCAATGAGTTTTGCCTTATTCCCAATCACATACCAAAACGGACATCCAAGCGCGACCATTCAAGCAACAGATCGGATAGAATCGAGTGGAAAACCATCTAAACGAATGTAATACAAACAGGCAATAAAATGTCGTGATAAACAAAACAGTTACACGCTATCAAACTAAAAATGAATCACGAAATCAATGAAGAAAAAGTATGAATGAAAAATATATCACAATTTTTTACATATTACAATTTGCAATCCAGTTTAAGTTTTGTTGCCCACCTCCCCCCCCCCCCCCCCCAAAAAAAAAAAACATCTCAACCAGGCGTATTAGTTGTTTGATCCACCGAACCTTGGATGAAGATTAAAAATTATCCATTTTGCACCATCTAAGCTGTCAAAATTTAACCTATTTATGTTGCTCAGTCAACTAATTTCTTCAATTTAATTTTTTTAAAGAGGCCAAACTGTAGAGAATCTCATTTCCGACAACTGGGGATGCGTTGAATAATCTTTGATCATGTGTTTTGTTCAGACTCTTGTGTCCGCCGATTTTAATACGAAATATATGGGCACTGGCTCATATTGTCTTGCGAGGATTTTCCTTTCAGTTATTTTCTCTACTCTTCCAGTCGAATTACTTGGTCAAACATCCCTGAATTATCAGAAAGATGATACACTTATATTCCTTGCAAACACACTTTCATTCAAGTGCCAGCATGCCTGTAGTTCCAGAGAGAAGAGTTGTTAACTGAGTCCAAAACTTGGCACCGAAACAATTAATATAAATATTTCTCAAATCCTTTTTTTTTAAATTTGTTATACGTCCACAGTTTCATCATCGATTCATCATCGTGGTTAGCTTGGTTCATGTGTCTGATGTCAAACACAATGCTTGCACAGTAAAGGGTACTGGTCTATCTTTTGAAACGCGCCATCGTGCAGCCGAAGGACATGGGAACAATGTACGCTGATTTCAAATTTGTGCTCGCAGCGCATGCTCAACCGGCAAATATTAAAGCGAAGTGATCCGACGGTGGACATATCCACAGTCTAGTTAGCATTCTTAAAACTAAGTTGACCAAAACGGTGTCGTAAGACCTGCTGTTGGTAACCACAAGCATTTTTTTTTTCAAATTGATATCGACAGAGTGTCAAATGAACCGGTGATCTGTACTTGAATCTACTGTGGCGTCACGAAACCAATAACAGTACGGAAATCTGCATACAGCAGGAATCAACTTTATTTCAAATCCAATAAAAATATAGAAATTTAATCAAAATCTGCCGTTGGAAAATAATCGTATTTTTTCTGTAAATGCGTAGACTTTTCAAACCAATGAAACAACATGACTTGCCAGGGAGTTTCATCATTCATCTATAAGGCGCCACCTTGTCGAAATTGCAGTATGGAATTTAGGAAGTGGTGATATTTTACTTAGGAAACATCATTATTCTTTGTAGCAAGTGGCAGTGGCAACTTGTACAAAGTTTTTTTTTTGTTTTGTTTTGTTTTTTTTGTTGTTGTTGTTTTGTTTTGTTTTTTACTGGCAGCAATGTGAAGGTAAGTAACTTCCTAAGTCCACTACCTCTCACTTACCATATCGGCGGTTGTATTGCAGACCTGTGGGGGTGGTGGCACCGTACAACAACGCAGCTCGTCAAGCTCAGGTCAACAAAAAAGCTCGGTACCTGGGTACCGGCGACGGTACCTCTTTTGTTGAGGGAGTACCCGGAACAGGCCTGGACTTTGATTATCATCCCCAGCCCGTGTACACCGTAGTACCAATGGGAATGCATCCTGGGCCATTTGCACATTTGGGACCGGGACCTTATTGACAGTGCAACATGTACTTACAGGTAAGCCCATTGCAGTCACACCAACATACTTTTCGTACTCGAGTGCTCTTTACGAATTAAATTTGAATGCACATGATACAAAATAAGTCTTTAAGTGCCAAATTTTGGACTGAGTCAACAGCTTTTCTCGGCGCTCAATGCTCGCCGAGAAAAGCTGTTGACATACGGGTATTCTCTCTGGATCTACAGGCATACTGGTACTTACATGAAAGATCTTTTTACCAGTAATACGAATCTGGGATTCTCATGATAATTCAGACTACCTTGACTTAAGTAGATCAACTTAAGATGTGATTGCCACTGAAGAAGTCATATTCCACTGGCCACGGTTATGACATGAATAGGTCATCTGGCTATATTTCAGATATATGTGCTAAATGCGTCGCTCGTTGCACGTATAATTCATTTGTTTTTGTTTCACCAAAACCAAAATTCGGCTCAATTTGGTTTAAGCACGAGACGAAAAATGCTATACAGCAGTGTAAACCTTTCCTGCGGCATGAACAAGTTTCTAAGCTGGGCAGAAAGCATCAAGCAAAACTATTGACTTGGTTTAGCGTACCTGAGTAAGGATCCTCTTCTTAAGTTTTCAATATAAAAGTTTTCTAAAAGCGCAATTTTCACAACAAACGATGAAGCAAATGATATTTGAAAGTAAATTCAAAGTCGAGATATCAGATTTTAATGTTTTTGATAAAAAGTCAGATTCCATGGTGCTTCTTAATGCCAAAATGAGACCATAGAATATATATATATATATATATATATTCGTTTCAATTTCCTATTCTGTTTATTACAGAGAAAAAAAACTATTTAACTGGATATTTTGAAATATCAGACTCCTTCCACTAAGAATTTTGTTCCCTAGGTGTTATATATATATATATATATATATATATATATATACATATATATATATATATATATATATATATATATATATATATATATATATATGTGTGTGTGTGTGTGTGTGTGTGTGTGTGTCTGTGTCTGTGTATATGTATATATATATATATATATTTTTTTAAGGAATATATATGTGATATGTGGGGTATAAGTGTAGCGCAATTAAGATACCAGAAACCTGGTGGAACGCCAAAAAAATAAATAAAATAAAAATAATGCCGGATCTCTTACCATGTGTCAGCCTTTGTATATATCTGTGTGGTTTCTTTGTTTGACATTGTAATGAAAAATATATTTGCCACTAAATTCGTTTTCTCAATGCCCTATTGTCAAGATACATGAATGTCTCACTATCCGAAGTGCTTCTTTTAGAGAAATGTCGTGATATAACACAGCAAAAATTTTTTTTTTTGGGGGGGGGGGGTTTGTTGCTTTTGTTTTCACTTTTCGTTATGTCAAACTACACACTATCACAACAAATTCAAATAATAACAATATTGTGAACATTAAGAAATTTCAGCAACTGGGTGAAAAACCTCTTTTCATATGCACAATTCACAATCTACTTTAAGATGTAAATTTCTTCAGCGATCAAATACAGTTATGTAATATTGTTTTAATTTCTTCACGCAAATAAGATATATCAATGCTCATGCCAATTTATTTCTCTTTTCATTTCCAGAAAACCTCTGGTATACAGTGATGGTCCCTATGCATACAGTGTAATTGACTGAATATAAACTGTATTTCTGTGTAGATGAGTATATATAAAAATATTTTATTAAGACTGTGTCTGACCTTATAAATGTATAATAACAGGCCATGCCCTCTTTTTTGCCTGTTTTTAAGTACATAATTCCGAGAAATAACTAAGTATGTTAAATAATCAAATGGGGAGTTAATAAAAGTAAGAATATGTATTTTCTGTTGCCTTAACTTTCATCTAACTCTAATATTGAATTGTATGTTAATACTCATGTTTTTGGGTGTCTCATTTTGGGTAAAAAAAAAGAAAGATATATATGTTACACAGGAATCTATCCTTTGGATTTTTTTCTCAATCATTTTGTTCTTGTATTAAGTACAGCATTGCAATACTTGGGTCGGCGGAAGTCTTCCTTGTACGACCAAAATGCTAAGACTTTTCCCAAAAATGTTCAAAATTTTGTCCAAAATTAAACTTTGACAAAATTTCTGCGAATTAGAAAGATAGAAGTGACATTTGTGTGAAACTGTGAAGACAGTCTTCATGGAGCGGGCTGAGTTGAACGTCCAATCCTCCCCTGAAAGCTTACAAGCGGAAGATCCCGTATTTTGTACTGTCAGAGATGTGCAGGGGTTTATCGTTTATACAATAGCGCAAGTTGTCCTTCCAGTTTTACACAGACATTCTCTTTCTTTCTTTTTTCTTTTTCTTTCTTTCTTTCTTTCTTTCTTTCTTTCTTTCTTTCTTTCTTTCTTTCTTTCTTTCTTTCTTTCTCTCTTTCTATCTTTCTTTCAAGGTTTCTGTCTGTCTATCTATCTATCTATCTATCTATCTATCTATCTATCTATCTATCTATCTATCTATCTATCTATCTATCTATCTATCTAACCAAGACTCGTATTCGTCTAGACTACGCAAAAATCTACAAACCCGCGTTTGGATAACTTCTTGAAGGTTTAACCGAGAATTGAATTTTTGGGAACCCCAACACGGCCGAGACCATGCATGCGCACAAATAACCGTTTTTCTTCTTTTTCTGCGCCCAACAACATGGCGGTCTCCACGTTGAAACGACAGAGACGGTGTAAGAAATAGCGATATTAAGCATCAAAGACTGTAAGGAACTGTGATATTAAGGCGTATACTTTTGAAAGCGTTTTTCTTCTTTTTCTGCACACAACAACATTGTGGTCTCCACATTAAAGCGACAGAAACGGTGTAAGAAACAGCGATATTAAGCCTGAAAAAACGTAAGGAACTGTTATGTCAAGGCCTATACTTTTGTAAGCGTTGAATCTTGGAGCGCATGAACGCAATGGAATAAAAGTGCACAGTAATCTGCTTCCTGAACATCTCAAGTGACATCGTAATATCACTTTTAGTTGATAATTCGCGGGCAAGAGGCTACAACAACAGAACCTACAATGAGCCAGTGCCTTTCGAAACTCATTACATCATAGTGCCAGGCGGCACAGCTGAGAGTCTAACAAAGAAAACCCTCGATTTTCTGGAATCTAATCATATCCCAAGAGAGGACTGGGTTGTTGTAAAATTTGCTGTAGGAATATTACCACCAAAGACGTATACTGGCAACATTACCAGAAGTTTTCCTACCTTGAACACCCAGTAACTGCAAACATCTTGCAAAAACTAACCACTGCCAGGCAAACCTTGTATGAAGGCAGACGAAACATCCTTGTCAGCTTTGTAACTACCCAACCTGTCGATCTAATACACGACATTTACATGATGGACATCCCACAGTGACAAAAGAAGACCAAAAAATACATTGTGCAGACATTCACGAGGTCAAATTTAACATCTAAATCAACATCAAGATCGACCCATCATAACTTAATGCTGTTGTTGGCACTCTGAGGTCGTGCCGCATTCCAAAAGAACGGAAAACTTTGTAGGACCTGCAAGCAACTGGCAGAGAGCACCGCACGGCACTTTTGGGAAACGCTCTCTAAATGTAAAAATCTGCTTTTCGTACGATAGAGTGCATGCCACAGATTTAACACAAGAATCATGTTTTATAAAGTGGAACACTAATGCTACCCGAGATATTGCCTACCTCAGGGAAGCAAATGTACGTTAACATTTCTTCAATTAACTATACCATACTTTGGGCTGCACCATGATTGTGCCAGGCTTCAGGTGCGGCTCTGCCTTTCAACTTATGTTCATGTGTTGACCGTCAAAACTCCAAGCTATGTACTGGGTACAGTGCTACAGATGCGGTTCGCCCAACTGAATAATATTATTTAAATCATTGTATGGAGTGTCGTGCTGCAGTTGCGGTTCTGCCAATACATAAACGACATTTGTCCCTACAGGACACCACACTCCATGCTTAAACCATCAAAATTCAATCTATGTTTTGGTGCAGTGCTGCAGTTGCTGTGCTGCCAATTAAATATCATTAAATAAACAACTGTATCGAGTGCAGTGCTGCAGTTGCGGTTCTGCCAATATGTAAGTAACATTAGATCCGACAAGTCACCTATACACCAGTAGTGAGCCACACTCTATGTACAGATCACAATATAACCATTATAAATAACGACCAGCCAACAAGGGAGACACACAACCAAATCAGTGCCCCTGATATTAGTCTCAGCAGGGGCTTTGGACCTGATTTGCAGCTGTACAGTCAACAAGAACCTACAACTAAACAGTGATCGCTCCCCTATAGTGATAACTCTGAGGAAAGAGTCAATGGAAAAAAACATCAGATGGAATCTAAGGGAGACAAACTGGGCTAGTTGGCACATCACATCCAATTCAGAATTTGCCTTTTTTCAGAACACCACTCAAAACATGTCTGCCCTGGAACTTTGCCCAACCTAACAAACAAAATACTCAATTGTGCAGAAAAGACAATTTCGAAAAAAAAAAAAAAAACGGTTTGTCAACACTCCAAGGCCTTCATGAACGCCAAATTAAAGCAGCTTTTTGAAAAAGCAAATGAGGCGAAAAAAAGCGATACAAAGATAAAGAAGACCCCATTAATTATCACATGTACAAACAGAAAGTTGAAAAGTTGATCAGGGTCTATCACGAAGTGGAAGAAAGAAATCTGAGAGAGTTATAAGACAATATGAAGATGAGAGACAGCAATTTATGGAAGAAAATGAACAGAATCAAGGGACCTAAATCTCACTCAGTGATACAGCCACTCAGGGACACTTCAGGATCTCTGCAGTTTAACGAATTCTCTGCTATTCTTAGCAACACTCTTATCCAAAAACATTTAAACTCCACTCACTGTAACCAAACCTGGTTCAACACGTAAATGAAACTAGTCCTTCCATTTGAAGAACAAACACTTGCCAACCTACCAAAAAGGGAGGCCCACAACTGTGATCTCAAACCATTAGAAATCAGCAATTCTAATAAAATAATGTTATACCCGGCCTCTGGACCAGATAAAATTCTTCCATGATTTTTATCATGATAAAAAATGCTGGCCCCAAATAAGTAAGTCTTCTACACACAACCCATCAACACTGCTGGAAATCAGAAACTGTCCGTACACCCTGGAAAATGGAAAACTGAATATATCTTCCAAAAGTGGACAAAGCCCACAACTTAACACTTAAATCCTATCGAATAAGCTTCTCCAGTGTCTTGAGCAAATGGTACGAACGGACAGTATATAAAAGAATGAAAACATGGATGTCAGAAAACGGTCTGTATGACGCCTTTCAATTTGCTTACAGAAAGAACCACAGTTTGGTATAGGTCCTGCTCCATTAGACCGAAAGTGCGCAACAAAGCATGAAAAAAGCATCATGTAATATCAATCTCCATGGACTTAGAAGGAGCTTTCGATCTGGTCTCCTGTACAAGCTTAACAATGCTTGACTAAGAGGTAGGTTATTGATGTACATCAAGGCATACCTAGAAGGAAGACTAGTTAGAAATAAAGTTAGCACTTACACTTTAGACTGGATTCACAGCACTCTAGGTGTCCTTCAGGGCAGTATTATCGCCCCCCTATTAATTTACTATATACTAGTATAAAGGACATGACTGAGCACCTAGGCAAGCACATTTTCTTTGCTGATGATGTCACTTTCTGGATCACCGATCTCGACATAATCTCTGCACAAAAAACTGCACAGATCAGACTTTCACATTTAAAAGAAGTGGTGTAACATTTGGAAAATGATAGCTATCACAACTAAGCCAGAATTTCCCTGTGTCACACGAAGTCACACTCTAGTGATGTACACCTCATCTTTAATGGGAACACACTAAAGCAAGTTGGCACAAAAAGGTACTAGGTGTAATCATCGACAACACACTATCCTTTACGTCTCATGTATATAAAATCTGTGCATCTGCGCTATCCACCCTGCACACTTTATAAGACCTGCTGAGCAAGTCCTCTACTGAAATGGGGCTACATCTCTACAGAACCCTTTTCAGACGACACTAAGAAAGGACATATCCAATTTGGTGCGCAACCAAGTGTGACCTAACGATACAAATACTGGCATTACTTAGAGTAATCCAAGCCCTCACCTCCACACCCACCTCCTCTTCGGAAATCCCACTTTCTACTAAACCTATTAAAATCAGACTTGCAGAACCTCTAATCCAGGAATGTACAAGAATCTGCAAGAAGGAAACTAGTGACTTTCTGCGGCAACAATTTCACGATCTCATGAATGATGCCTAATTTCTGGATCACAGAAATCTATCTCCGATCCACCGGTAGCGGCATTCAGCGGACGCACCACTCTCTGCCGCAGTCTGTTGCCAAAGATGAGGGGCCTTTTGAGATCGGCGGCACACGGCAGCAGGCAGCGGCAGGCAGCGGCACCAGGCGGCAGGCCCTTCTTGATTACATTTCTGCTGCTGTGTGTCGCTGTCTGCCGCAAGTCTTTGAATGCTGCCTACTGTTGCATGTAAAATAAGATATAAGAAGTACATTAAAAGCATACAAGGCTTTAGAAAAACCAAAGAAAAGTGTATATTGGGATGGAGGGAAGGGATCAAAGCTTCTTTTTCAAAGTAGGGCAGGGGTAATAAATCTGGGAAAAAAAACAGAAGTGGACAACAGATAGTAATGGAAAGTGTAAGATGTGAAGACAACAGGCAGATGAAACGGTAGATCATTGGCTGTTCTGTTGCGATGCATACAGAGAGGTAATGGATTTTTTTTTTCAGAAAGTGGCACAGGGAAGATTACAATTACAAGGGTTTAACAGAGGTTCGGTGTTTAGAGAAAGAAGAACGTGTAGCAAGGATTTTAGGTTTGAAAGGTTGCTTTCTGGGAGGCAGAAGAGGTACTTAAAGTGTACAGGATTACCTGGTAGGATGCTGGGAGAAAAGGAATGAAATAATAGGGTTAGAAGGCAACAGGTTAAATTAGAATTCCGTAGTAGAGGGAGGAAAAGGATTGGTGGTAGACCTTATAAGGTCTCCCATCGTAGCCCCGTTGGGAAATGCCTGAGACTTAGAGGCAGGGATGGGGTATGTGAGGGGGTGTGTTTTTTTTCTTTCTCTCAAAGAAGCTACTAGGGGGTGAATGTATGGGGATATATTCAGGACCAGGGGCCCACCACAGCTGTAACAGAGTGGATGGAGGACTCTTTGCCTTGGCTCTGGTCCTAGAAAACATGGCAGCACAAGCTGACATGGATTACCATTGTTTTCACCGCCTCATCTTTTTTTTTTTTTTTTTTGTTCTAGACCACCTGTGTCAAAAAGGACCGCGGCAGACAAGCGGAGAGCAACAGAAGTATTATAATTGTTCTTATCACACACACACACACACACACACACACACACACACACACACACACACACACACACACACACATATATATATATATATATATATATATATATATATATATATATATATATATATATATATATATATATATATGTATATATATATCACAGCGGAAGCGTGCAGCACACAATGATTGTTGGTAATTTTGAATAGTACATCAATGTGCAGACTTCTAGAGACAAGCACTTAAGCAGATCTCCACAGATCGCAGAATAGAAACGCTTGATGTCTGTGTTTTGAATACTATGTATCTTGATGAATAAATCAATAAAAAAATCAAAGGTGGTCAACGTTTGCAATTTTTCTTTCTTCTTCTTCACTGTAGTTTTATTAATAATGCTAAGGATCAAGTCGCAGGCCTGGGAAAAGACTGTCCTCAGTTGTTATAGTTCTGTTCCCCGCCATTTTATCTTTTGTAAATATCATTTGAACAATTGTTGTTTAATACAGTCTGTACAGCGCGTGTATTTCATTGCTTTGAGCGGCAATTTGCGCTCGTGTTGACCCCCCCCCCCCCAGCCGTCCGTCAACCAGTTCTGGTTAGTATTAACGAGATATGATAATAATAATAATAATAATAATAATAATAATAATAATAATAATAATAATAATAATAATAATAATAATAATAATAATAATAATGATAAAATTCTGAAAATCCCAAATTACTTCCCCTATCACGTTGTGACATTTTGGATCAAGAAAAGAAAACATTAAAACAAGAAAACGCTAATACGAAAACACGAAAATGCGAGTGCAAAAACACAATATAATTTCTGTTGTATTTGCGGGATTGTGTTTTCGCATTTTCGGCTTCGTGTTTTTTCCTTAAGTATTTTCACATTCGTGTTTTCTTGTTTTCGATCAAAGGAAGAAAACAGTAAAACTAGAAAACGAGAAAACGCTGACACAAAAACATGAAAATGCGAATTCGAAAACACGAAATAATTTCTGTCGCATTTTCGCCTTCGTGTTTTTTATTTTAGTGTTTTCGCATTCGTGTTTTCTTGTTTTCGCTCTTCTGTTTTTCTGTTTTCTTGTTTTCGCCTTCCCATTTTTTATGGAGAAAGAAAAATATTTTAGTTTGCACTTTTGTGCCGCCATAGATTTGTCACAATTCTAAGTATATGTTATGAAGCATGACCCAATGCATTCATGATAGTGTATGTACTTCGGATTCCCATAACGTTGAATAAGCAACAGCAGCAGAATCATTTGACAACCGCTTGATGAGAATAGTTTCCCGAATTTCCACTAGAGGTCGACTCCCTCCGAGAAACACGTGTGCTGCTTCGACCTCTCCAGCTCTCCTGTACATGGCATAACTTGCGTATCCCATTCTCTGTCCGCATGAACCTACGTATCTTCTTACAGTGCTCACTATGTAGTAGTCACAACGCAACCGTGAACTCCACTTTGTGGGAAATAAATGCTGCTTTGTGTTGAGACCTTAGTGATCACACGCTTTTCAGATAAAAAAAGTATCTTTCGTTGAAGCAAAAAGCATAAAAATGTCACAACATGATATTACAAGATGAATTAGTGTTGATTTCTCATTTCCAAAATTTCTTCTGTTTTGAGACAACAGTTGTATCACTTGTAAAATCCATATCAAAACGAGACAAAAAGCAACCTGTTCCGATCAAAATGACACTCTGCGTTCAATATTTCCGAAAGAGTAACAGTCTTTTCACGGAAAGGTTATGGCGAAGTCTTCGAGGAATAATGAGCAAGACGACGACTGGTATTTGCGTAGAATGCTAGATACCATGCAAGCAAAATGAAATGCCCCAGCGATTCTCCTTTGGCTGCAAATCATGGAGGTCGCAGTGACTGTTGTACGATCTTTTCAATTGCTCTCAGTGAGCGATGTTACCAACTTCTGTACAAGATCCACGTACTTTTCATCCTGTGTCCGTTCCATTGATAAAACTTGCAAACAGTCTGTTTCTCATTATTTTCAAAATTTTCTAATATAGTATATACATGTATTTCCTTTTTTTGTTTGCTTGTTTTTTTCAAAAAATCACCAAACCATCAATAGTATATGTTTACATCTTATTAGGAGGCGCAATATTGACTGAAACCTTAGGAAAATAATTTTGAATCAAACGTCAGGAAAATGCAATAATTTAGTTTTAAAATTTTCACAATTTTCCATCCCAGGAGACTCCCCCCCTCCCCCCCAAAAAAAAGGAAAAAAAAATCTTCCTAATGTTGGCAATTCTTGTTAAATATGTTAAGGTATGGGTGCCTATTTCATTGAAGTGTATCCTGTCAACTTGTCAACATGATCTGATAAAAATAAGTTCAATTTTCAAAACAATCACAGTAAACCGGCGGTAGCATGATCATGATGATGATGATGATGATGATGATGATGATGATGATGATGATGATGATGATGATGATGATGATGATGATGACGACCTGCATTTTGATCAACCATGAACTGTGAACAAATACTTCACAAATCTTGATCTGTGAATTGACATGTCGATAAATCGTAAACTGTATCATCAAGACTTTGACCGGTGATTTGCTAAATATACATTTTCACCGTGAACTGCGAAGGCACCTTTTTCCATCGTGCTTCGTGAGTGAGACCCCTTGTCCTCCCTAGTATATAACCGATTGTTTAAACGTTTGGCACGCGTAACCTTCTCTTTGCCCCTTTTCGTTTGATGGTTTAAGATTGGTATTGTGCTCCTTCACACACCTTTTTTCAGATTATTTTCTCACAAGCCCACATACAACACTCCAAATGTAAGGGGCGTCTCCTTGCTGATGGCCAATTTTATTTAATAATAACTTTGGTTACATATGTCACACCGCCCGTGCCCTTGGTCAACAGCACCCCCGTCCGGTAATTAATACATCAAAGAAATCTATTGACGCACCATCAGACACGTGATCAATGGTATACCAGTCCTATGTGCACAAGTGGAGTATGTGGAATACCATCAAATTACTTAAGTGAACAAATATCGGTTGGGTGGCAGATAGGTTGCCAGCTGATAAGAATAATTCATCAACACAGAACAGATGAAACTCATCAACCATAAGCAAATTGATGAATGCGTGGAGAGATATACAAAACGTGCTCAGGTGTATGGCCTGCTGCGGACCCTCTGTACAGCCTACCCCGGTATGGAATTGACCTGTTATAAAATACCACAAGTTTCCTTTTAAAAAGGAACGAGACTTGACTGGCGTAAAAGGGGAGGAATCGGTTGGGACAAGTTTGTATACAATTGGTAGCGTACAAATACCTGAGATCTTAGATGAAGCATATAGTGAAGGACAGCTACTGAACATTTTTTTTGAAAATACTCTATTGAACAATGTGCAGATGATGATTGAGACTAGTTTCATTGAATACAACATTGGCAGAGAAGTCATAAGACATGGGCGGAACACAATTTAGCACGGTTGCTTACTTGTGATGTGTAACACCATTTTGAAACTTTGTAAGCTATTCAGCATTATATGATTGAAAGTTCTGAAAGGCACTCGCCTGTAAGAGCATCCTTTGAGGGTCTCATTAACGACAACACAGTTAAAGTCTGCAGGTCAATGTGATTATGAAGTAATCGGACATGTGCGCTGGATCCCATTTGTATGTTCTGGGCATGGTCAACCAAACATGGATGCCGCACATAGCTCTTTGTCTAGTGATTAGCTGAAATTACCATACATCTAAGAAAGATATCTGTAAAAACGTTGCATTTTTATTGATAATATATGGAAAATATGCGGTTCAGGACCAAAGTTTGTGAATTGGCTGAAGTGGAATTTTTGGCACTGCATCTTTGACAAAGAAATATGAAAATGTAAGTAGCATCCTTGAGTGCGGAGGTCGAAATCCCTCAAAATACAACAATGCCAGACTGCGTACGGTCTGGCAAAATGAAAATTTGTATGAGTGTCGATTGCATGGCTGCACAAAAGTTGCGTTTTTCTTATTGTAAGATGCCCTTGAAATGACATAGACAAAATGACAACAGAAACAAATAAGTTCAGTTTGGCTGCATTGAGGATGATGAAAAAATCATTATGTGTGTACGTACCACATAAATGTTTTAAACACTCTCAAGTACAACAGAGATATGAGGGACATGATTTATTTTTCTTCCTCAAGGAATATTAAGTTCAGACCAGCCCTTGCACTTAGGCTGGTCCAGATGTGTTTACATAAAACATTTGGTGTCACGAAGCATGATGATCTGTTTTGTCAATCCACATTGTGGGTCCAAAGATGCTCCATTGCTTTGAACTGAATCCTTCCACAAGCAATACCGACATTTCATATTCAAAGAAAAAACTTTCAGCAACTATCTCAAACAAACTGCAATATTATTATTACTCCTGTCTCAATCATCATACCTCATTTCAGAGAAGTTTCATAGCAGACCAGACAGGTCAAAGGATCACGTGTGAGGAGAAGGTTGTGCACCGTTGTCCTCGACAGAATGAAATGCAGACCAAATTCGCGACCCGGATTTTTTTCTATAATCTCAGGAAGTCACATATAAATGGCCCTGTTTATATTTGTTTAAATCTTTCAATTATTGTGAGAAAATGATTTGTCCGTCTTTCCTAAATTGGGCTTTTGAAGCAGTCAAAGGAGACGCTTTCAAAACGTGACAGTCTTTTGTGGTAATTGCTCGTACTTCTGGGATCAATGTCCTCAACCCCATGAACCAACGCTTTCAGGCCCAAAATTCCCTTCTCGTCAACCACTTTTGAATTAAAGTTTATATGCTTGCAGAGAGTCTGAACTAATCTAGTTAGTGAAGTACAGATTACCGAACGGTTTGCGAAAACATCTACGAAGCTGAATCCCGGGCTTGCCATATCAATGTCACGGAGATGAATGGGTAGCACCATTCCCCCCGCGCGATCGTGCCAGATTAATCATGCCATAAAGTAGACCTGTTTCCTTCTTCGAGATTAGGGTTATTTCAAGGACAACAATACATGTCCTTCCCTTTCAAACGTTTAACTCAGTTTGATGTTTTGCGTGAGCAATTCATTACATTCAAAATTTATTTCCTGAAGTTTCTTAACAGAAAATGACATCAGGTTTAAGCTTGTACCATTGAAGTGAGCAGACCTACAGAAAATGAAATACATCATGACATAAAATGCTTTAGGTGATGTTGTTTGAAGTCATTGGTGTTCCTTTGCAAGTGCAAGTATGACAGTTCTGAAATAGTTAAGCCTTTTTGTCGTTGACAAGTCCCACATAATAGGATGATAATAGAAGAAAATTAACTAGGTTTGTTATACTTGTTGAGATACTTACTTTAATTTGATAACGTGGGCCTTGCCTTTGTTCGTGATGGCCAAATACATATTTGGGGCCCATTACATTTGCATAAATGCTAAATATTGTGTTTTTTTTTCTCAATGTATATGTACACACTTTTATCTCTTAAAAACGAGTAAACCCCAGGACGCTAGAAAGCATTGTAAGCCATCCTTATTCAGAAAATGGCAAAATATGCATCAACATGAGACCGATTAAATTGACTTGTAACCTTATAATATGATATCATAAAGTGGTTTCTGTCTACATAAGGAAGAGGATGTGTTTTCATATGTCCCTACAAAAATAAGGTCTACAGAAAAAGGTAATCATACATAAATAATATCATAAAGATGTTACAGATATTATTTTGCCTTTATGAAAGTAGTATTACTTTCTCGTGATATGAAATTTTCTTATGGAACCCTTTCGGAGCGATCTTTCTATTAAGGCGCATCTCTCTGCACTTATGTGTATTGTGAAGCATTAAGCCTTCGGCGCAGACCCTTGCTCCGTACTTGTTTCTTATACCCTGGTATTCATCGGTAGGGTAATCTGAATGCCTGAGTACTCGTTACATCCTACAGCCTAAGCAACCAAACAGGCGCAGTGTATGAATCTAGAAACACGATACCCTATGCATAGGTCAAGCAAGAACAAAGGAAGCAAGCATGCCATCAATTCATGGTAAAAAATGAAAAAAAAAACGATGACACAGCAAAATCAGTTTGGTGATGTATATTAACCTGATATGCGATATAAACGAGCATGGCTGGGAGAGCCTGTATTTTAGACGCAAAAGCAATAAACGCCTTATTCCTGAACGGTACTTTTTTCTCCAAACTAATGTTTGAAAATACTGGACCCCCTAACCAATTGACTGTCAGAGAAATTGAAATATTCTGTCGCAATACAAGCAAGAAATCCTAAAATAAGAAATGACTGGGCTAGAAAGTTATTTCCTTTGTGACGAAACGTTGATTCTTCCAGACAACCCACCACAGAGTATTAATGGAGTTAGCTCGGTCAAATATTTCAAGTCCATTGCATGACATCCAGTCACAGTTACTGAAAAAAATCAGACCCAATTGCCCACTTTCACACTTTACAACTGACACTGCCTGAAGATGGCCACAGTTGTGTCTGAAATATGGAAGAACTTTGACACATTAGGTGAACTATTGTTTATTATAATGCAACACAGCTGAGAAATCATCTTTGGGGCATTCCCTGATAAAAGTTTGTCACGGACGGGACATTTTTGGAAAGTTTCAATATCTGTAATTTTTAATTTTTTGCTGAATTTACTAATTGCCTGCATATATACAACAAATGAAGTACAGTGAACATATTCACACAAGTTTGAAATTTTTTCTATGCTAATTGCTGATTTTTTAGGACAAAAACTTCATGTCACGGACGGGACAGGCAACGGACATAACTTTTAGGACCTGTCACATATGTTGAAATCTCTGTGAAGTTTGTGGGTATTTTAGATAAGCTGTCATCTCAGATGGTTAAAAATATTGTTTTTAAATAACATATACCATTGATAGGTCCAATTATTAAAAAGAACTTTTTTTACTAATAAAAAGTTTGCTGTCACGGACAGGACACACTTGTGTGTCGCGGACGGGACAGTTTTGTCTACTTGCATAATCTGATACATACAGGCCTAAAATGCCATTTTGGAATGCTAATATACCACAGAACAGAAGGGTTTTTTAATTAATATATAATCTAAATTTTATTACAATTGTGATACAGTAGTACCTCGTTTGAAGACCACACCCTGTGAGAGACTGCATGTCTTTTGAAGACTACTTATTGAAGACAATTGATTATATTATGTCTATATCAAATATGCCTGCACTGTTAAACCCACCTGCAGTTTCAGGTGACAGGTATCTCTGTACACGAACCTATTATTTTAGATGAAAAAAACAATGTAAAGCTGAATTTAACTTTTATCGATGTTAACAGCCAAGTATCTTATATTTGACAAATATATAGTACTGCAGCTACAACCCACAATTGAGAGGCTAGTTTATGGCCACTCACATTTCAAAAAGTATATTTGTGCTGTTGGCATGTGTAAGATAAATTGGCAGAAAATTAAAAAGGAAAAGAACAAATTTATTGCCCAGAAGTCATTTCATAAATTTCACAATCGACAGAGAATACACTTCATTCACAAGTCTGTCTCTATATCACAGCTAAATGTATAATATCCTCTCTGGTCCGGTTTTTTTCCCTTTTTGTTTGTTACACTTTCAGTTATTTGATTACTGTCAATCCATGCTTTGACCTCATTCATGGGGAACATGAATTTCTTCCAGTCATTACCCCACCTCCGTAAGAAACTCAATTCCATTGCTTTGCCTTCATTTTTTTTTAAGATTTCGCCCAGAAAGATCTGGGTGGACTTCCTTGTTGCATACTTCACAATCACCAGGTCGCCATTCTTTGTGATTGATTGATGGACTTTCACTCATAGGTAGTTTAGCATGGGCAGACAGTAAGCTGTGAATGTATTGTTGTGGACACAGCAGGAACAAGTACCCAAATAAACGGACCGGGGCAATCAAATTATAACTAAACGATATAAACATTTGTTACCATTATCTTTTAATTGTTTGTGTTAACTAAAAGAATTAGTTGGGTCTGCAGATTCATACAACCATAACTTTTTTTAAAAATCTCCTTGAAAAAATAACCAAACTTGACTTTTTCTCTGGTATTTATAATGTAAGACTATACATGTGATATTTTGTTTAATTCTGTCTAGTCCAGGACAAATACGTCTTGTTGATTGTAAGGAATGATTTTTGTATGTGCCACAAATTTTCTATTTTAGCAAACCATGACAAAAAGAGAAACAAACTGAATGGTTTTCCTACTGTGAATGGTACATGTATCCTGATATTTTTGTGCAATATTATCATATATGTGGGACATTACGGCTAATAATAGATATCGATAAATGTATCAATAATTCACCACTATATATAAAATTTGAGTATGTGAGAGACAAACTGACAAGATGAGACCAATCTCACAATAAATAACGGGGATATGTACAAAAATAGGTAATATTAACCTGTTACTAGTCTAGGAACTATGCATGGGCACTCTGTGGTAGGTATGTTCCGTCCTGACAAAAATGTCCTGTCCGTGACAAAGTATCATTTTAACATATTGATATTAACAAGGTTCCAGTCTTAATAATGTTTGTTACTTTGAAAAGTCTGCATAATGAATAAAGAGAATATAAAATAACTTTTTATTCCTACCAGTATTAATAGTCAATTATGAAACTTTCGAATGTCATTTGTCATGGACCGGGCATTATGGAAAATAGACACGCTGTAAATTAATAATGATCAATAATTCACCAACCATTACATAGTGCATGATAAAAAAGGTTTCCATGTTACTTTGTCCCAAGGGATAAAAGTCACACAACATCATCTATATTATAGATATATTAGAAAAAAAAGGCCCCGTCCGTGACACAGAAATGCCAATTTGCATAAATATGGATTCATAAATTGAGCAAATGGTGCTTTATATGAAAAAATTCAAAACAATCTGAATACTTTAAAATGTTTACTTTTCAGTGGCATAAAGCTTTTTTCTCCATGTGCAAATTCATTTTTTGGTATCTGTGTCCCTCTTATCATGAAATGCCCCCTTTATGGAAAAAAAGTTTCAATATTTCATTTGTTTCAGTAATATACCGATATTAAACAGGTAGTAAAATTTTGGTTTGGATACCTTTCCTCTCAACATGCATAAACCGGTCATGTGTTGGGTTATGGGTTACCGACAGGTCTGGAGCCCAGTTAGCAGTTTCCTTTGTTGCATCCAGAGGGCGCTTCAAAAAGCTTTTGCCTGAAAGCATGTCCTTTTTGATGAAAACAAAATACGAGTGGATGACTTTTAGGAACTTGGCCAGTTTCTGTTACTTTTTAGTGGGAAAGTGTTCCACACTGAAGAAGTAATGAAAGCATTTGGTCTCAAAGGTTAATCAAAATGGCAGCAACATTCTCCTGTGATGTGCATAGACGAGAGTATTAATTCAAAGTTGAGTAACTTGTTTTTCTTTTTTTATCTCGTATAGGCTTTCATGAACCTTGACATACTTTAAGAGAACAACTCGAAATTTAAGTAATATTCTGTCGGTAAAGTAAGAGTTTTTCGTAATCTTGCGGCTGAATTACTTGTAATCCGAACGTATGTGACATTCTATTCCTAAAGGGTATAAAGTCGGCTCTAAAGTGTAAGGGTTTTTAATTCAATGCATGAATCAGGGACGTGCTATAGATGGACTACCAACGGCGGGACCCCATTTGTACCATCTCTGTTGCCGCTGCTCAAGTGATCGGGTGTTTGAGCGAACACCTTCAGTGTTGAACAAACACAACTCCACGGTCCGCGCTGACCGCTGGCAGTCTCGTGGGCCAGGTCACGCGATGGAAGGCGAGAATAAACGCGTCACCGACTGAAATGTGCAAAATTTTTCACCGTGTTCCACATTTTAAAGTCAAAATTTAGCGTTACGCCGGACTCAGCTACAAGAAATGAAACCACCATCATAATCCTACCGGCATACACTATCCATCTAAAACTACATTGTTTATTGCTGATTACGGCGTAAGGAGTTATTACGCACGCAAGTTGTCAAACTTTGCATCATTTTGGGCAGAAAATATGCAAAAACTAGCCCTTATATCGGCCGATTTCAACGAAAAACACATCGATGGACTCGCACGGTTCTGATTCAAGCGATGAGACTGGTTGTGCACGCATAAAACTCTCCGTTTTTTAACTTGGTACAATAGCACACCCGATGTAAGTAACCCGACACAACCGAATGCGGAAACATAGTTGGAACAACAATCGGACTCAGCAGGGGGGATTAACTTGAGCGGCGCTACTGAACACGCTTTGTAGTCGTCGCGCCCAGTTGACCACTAAAGGGATTAGCGCTCCCGTTGGTAGTCCATCATCGCTGCATGAATCATGAAAATGTGTTTGCGAAGTCTACGATTTTATACTTGTGACAATGTTTTCCTTATGCTTATGAATCCAGATGGTCAAAATGGAATGTTTGCAAAGTATATCAATCCAGATAGTTATAACATTGCTTGTAAAGTACATTAATTTACATAGTCACAACATCATGTTCCAACCGCTTACGATTTATGATAGTCGTTACATGATGGCAAGGAGACACCGCGAGTACAGACTTGTTCTTGTGCCAGGAAGAATAAGCATCCAAGATGCACGAACCACTCCGTGGTTCGGTTTGCTTTTCATTCGCATGGAAGGAAAGCAAATGACAATGACTAAGATATCCTTGTCAAACTGTTTTGTTATTGCATGATTTCAGAGGCATAACGCTCGTCCGCGCTTTGACCTTCATGTTGTGCAACAATCCTAGGAACTTCATTGACCTGTAATTGCTAATCCTTGATTCACCCCTTGCGTAATAGCCATATTGCACCAGTAGCGTGAACCACACAAAGAAAAACAGTAGGTCAGCTTCAACGGTCCCAGTGGTGTGATGGTCGAGATAAGTCAATGAATCTGAACCAGAGTGGTCCAGGTGAGAATGCCGCTGGGTTTCTTGATTTTAGGTGAGGCAAGCGGCTCAAATGTCTAAGTCCAGCTACTGCAAATAGCCACGAAGACCAAAGAAAATAAGTGGCTTAACTGAGATCATTGAAGAAGAAACCGCAGGTAGGATTAAAAGAATCACGGTTAAAAAATCCTGAAATTCACGCATCCAACTGGTCGTGATATTGTTTGTAAATTACGCCAATACAAGAACAAAGCAGTCGACACATTATGTGCAAAGTCATGAATTTAAATCTCATGACACAATTTCACGTTGACCATGTTTTGCTACTTTGGTGCGAAAGATTAGTTTCTTTTTCATTCTGACCAGCGCTACTGGTACAAGTGCTGTTGTTACTAATTTTTTGAACTTGCTTTTATGTGGGGTGAAATGGCCATCCAAGTGCACTGGTTCTCGGAATTGATTCACTAACATAAAAGGAGATTAAGACAAACACGCATATATATATATATATATATATGAACAAGTGTGTGTGTGTGTGTGAGTGTGTGTGTGTGAAGCTCGATGCCAGAAAAGCCACAAACGTATGTCATAACGACTGACGGCAATATCAAAATTCAGGTGGTGATGGGTGAAATATTGTGTACGTCGTAGGTTATACTGGACCTAGTTTGGAAGGTTTGGGGCAGAATGGGGAAGGCGGTAGCCCTGTATCAAAATGCGATCATAAACAGTTTGTGGTCAAGTGATAGTCTTGGTAGCTGCACCCTTGCGAAGGGGAGGCAAATCACAAAGGATCCAAGCTGGCTTAAGCCCTTTATCCCTGACCCCATGGTCGTAAAAACAAATTGTTCCATTATTTCATGTGAAGTAAAAACATATTTTTTTTCCCTGAAATATTGTGATATACCCTCTCACTTATTCCTGGTTGACTCAATAGTCAAAAGATCAAGTAACGATCACTGTGCAAGCCCTACGCTCAAGTGACCTTGGATTCATATACTGAAGTAGCCCTGTGACCTTCGGAATGAGATCAAAGTCATCTTTCTTTACGACCGTCACCATGTGTAAATATATCTTATTACTGGCTTAATACTTCCCGAGCGATCACCCATGTTTTCAAATTACAACTCAAAACAGCTAGTTCACTAAAGAAGTCCAGTGACCTTGGAAATTGGGT
Organism: Hermodice carunculata; assembly: GCA_964020975.1. NCBI lineage: Eukaryota > Metazoa > Annelida > Polychaeta > Eunicida > Amphinomidae > Hermodice > Hermodice carunculata. Next base: position 68,212,140 of record OZ026623.1, read on the forward strand.
CAAACTCATTCATGCACATCTCATTTCAGCTCTTCTAAAGGACCATTACAATAACCCATTACGCGGATGCCAACATTGACGAGTTTGCCCTCATCTGCTCCAAGAGCGACAGGGGACAGTGGCAGAGACACCATGCAGTCAGGGACCGCATTCCGTATCTATTCCATGCTAAATGCGTGAACGTTAGGAAAGATGCATAGCTAGTTTTACCACTTCAAAGCCAAACAATCGGCCAGAAAGGCTAAGCCTTCGAGAGCATACATGTATATAGATATATTAAAGCCATTTAATATTATATTTCTATGATGTTTGTATGCTCTCAGTTAAGCACAGTCCTTTACCAAATACTAGCAACACAGCGTTTTAGACAGGCAACTAGACAGCTTGCTCCCCTTCGCATTCCAGCATGGTGTGCTGTGGAAGTCACTTGCACACCAAATACACATGTGCAAGGCTATTCGCGAAAGGGGTTACGGACAAAAATGAAAGTTGTACCTGAAATAAATGTACTTTCGTCAAGAGAATAGTGCCATTAACTACAGTGTCCCGTGGCTTTGAATATTTAACATCAATAAAACCAATTTTTCCAATATCAAAGTCTTCCGTCATACAGTTCCCAGTTACCAATTTTTAGATAAAGTGGGAGGACCCACCATTTCCAAAAATCAACTGTGCCAGTTTTACTTGTCATGGTCCCTCAAAGTCCAAGTTTACAACATCCAAAGAAACCCCACAGGTACGTTCTTATATTGATGTTTAATTGTAACCATAAATGCAGCAATATCGAGATGTAAACCATTGTGTGAGATTTGCTGCTGTACCGACGAAAGTAACACATGTATCCTTATTTTATAATTTCGAAAATTCACTTGAAATGGGAAATTACCAACAGCACAATGTAGTGGGCACACGTAGCGGAGATTGAAACAATGTACTTTTCCATAAAGCTTTAAGAGAATCGTGCAAGTGGTTTGGGACAGGTCAGCATCAGCGTAAACACGTAAAAAATTCCTTCAAAAGTCGCAGCGCCACCTTTTAAGTAAATTGAGGTCTACAGGTCTCCAGAAGTATCCCTGTGCAGCTTCGTAGCGATGTGCTGATAAGTGGTTTCGAATATTTTCAAATATTTTGTCAAAAATTTAGAAAAAAAATCACCGCAGCGTGACCATTAAATCAACTCTATAAACGCCCGCTAAAGATAGATGCCCACCAAATTCTGTAATATTTAGCTGGCGACTTTGAAGCGGTCAAAGTCTGAAATTATTGGGGACGGATTACCATAAGATAAGTTAGCTGGACTGACTATTCAGCTAAGCTAAAGATTGGACATTTGTTACCAGCATACTACTTATAGCAGCAGTGGTCCGCTTTACCCCATTTACTATACATTAGAAGAACCAAGAAAGATCCCAATACAAATAGCATTAACGACACAGTCTTTGTTACACGAAGACTATGCACATTATCAACACAAGCAGATTTTGAATGGGCGTTCTCGCTTTTTTACTGTCGAAACTATGATTGCGAGTGAAACATTATTTACATGCTAAGTTTGTCCAAGGGAATTCGATCATCCTCCAGAAACTCACCCCATTGGTATGGCACCCCCATTTTCTGAAATTTCTAAATCCAGCTATGATCAATCGTGGGTATTTGCTAACTGCATAAATTAAAAGATGTCTTGGAAGTTTCTTATCCTTGTTGGCACTGCAACATTCCTGTCAAATGTGTAAGAAAGTACCGACACAGAGAAATGTACACGTGGTAAGACCAATACAATAGGCATCCCTTCATTAATCACAAAATATAACCAGGACATTCTGTACTAACTCCGACCCAAGGGGCGCTCCAAATCATCTCATCTATCTTTTACCCATGTCCACTTGGTGCGTCCTAACGGAGAAAATATATGTGTTTTGCTTGTCTAAAATGTTGCCTGTTTTCATGAGATGATTTCTGCAATTTGAACATTAACTTTTTCGTTGAAAAAGCTTAAGGATAAGACTTGACGTTGGACTTTCTGCTTTTGTAAGGGCCACTGACAGTGCAAGAGTCGAACTCACAACCTCACAGAGAAAGGCACCCTGCCTCTCTGCAGAAGGCCTGCGAAGCGTTAGCGGTTCGTTCTTGCTTTTGACTAGTGGTTGGGTTGGAGCGAATAGCGGTCACTGTAGATGTGAAGGCGAATTACCGAGGAACGCTCATTCTTAGAAAAAAATTGTGAGCTACAACAATACAGTCACATCAGTAATGAATTTTAAACGATAGAGAATGTACAGGTTTGTCATGTGTTCAGGTGATCTTCATGTGCTGCCACCAGGTCCTTGCTGCGCTTAATTGTTGCGTGGCACCCGGTCCATGTTCGACAATATTCCGATGCTTTCAGGTTTGGTCCCAGTCTAAGACAACATACAAGACAGAAAATAAGTGACAAACACATCACACTTTATTAAAGAAAGCCCACCAGACAAAAACACTACAAGTAATCACAGAACTGAGCAATCCATTTCTTTCTTGATGTGGGCCAGGTACAATTATACATACCTGTATCCACATAAATTGTTTACGTAGTCCACATTTGATCACGTGGTCCATATCTGCATTGCAAATGTAGGTACCACACATGTGGTTATATTGTACTGGCCACTGTTTCTGAGTCTTGTGACTTAGCAGATAACTCGATCCGTGGAAGCACCAGTTAATCACGAAATAGTAGTTGAGTAAGACTAATTTCTCCAACACACTACCTAAGTACTATTCATACCTCATACAGTCATAGCATGGCGCTCTGCAAGTACAATAGTTCACACAAGGTCGATGCACATGATTGTGTCAGAAATAAATAGTAGACAAACTTTCCAGTGTTCATAGCTGAAATGTTCCCACTTCGAGAAGCACATTTCTATATATAAATTACCATCACTTTATCTACTGGTACTCCAAACCAAACGACTTATTATATACCCTGTGAAATTTATGCTAATATGTGACTAAGGGAGTATGAATCTGTTGATAAAACATATCATCCAGTGAAGCAACAAACAATGGATAATACCCCGATATAGACAATGAAGGTGTGGCATATCTGCCATGTATTGACTGGATATTCAGACTGAACGTTCACTCTTTATGACAGTTGTATATATATATATAAGGATACAATTAACAGAATACGTCTCATGCAAATTATCCATAAACCTTCTTTTACAATACAAAAAAGTTGATATACCCACAGTTTGCAATCGTATTATTGCACGAACAACCAACCATGCAGTCTTTTTGGATTTCTTGGTACAAACTATCAGTTTGGAAGTTAATATTCTTTCCCACAAACAATATGAGGGCATGGAATGGATTTAATATCTGATAAGTTAGTTATACAATTACCCACACCAACGGATCAATAGGAAGTCATTTCATCTGAAAGAGATTTACATGGGCTGTACTTGTAGAAAATTCATTAATCACTTTGTCCAACAGAACGCAGGCAGACACGTTTGCAACTGCTGTTGGAAGCCGCAAATCGTAAGAAAGCAAACGTTCATATTCTGCCTTGCCGTGCGTTTATTGTTAAAGGCAACGCAGTGCCCTCTAGCGGGAAATACAGATGATGAATTTACAAAAGTTATTCTGTCAAAGGTGAATTACCTTTGATTCTCTGTCTTGTAAAGTGCCTATAATACATTTGCTGACAGTTAGCTTTTGTGTCATACAATGCCTAGTACTTCCTGTAAATTAAATACTGCAATATTTTGAGTCATTACAAGATATGAGCGATGTATATATATATATATAAACGAGTTAATTACATATGAGGCTCCTTTAGTTCGGTTTAATTCTGTTCTCTCTTTGCTGAATCAAGAAACGTGTCAACTTCCAATTTTCACCGCAGACGACAGTAAACTAGCAATACTGCTCTTACTTCGGTGACAAACGTAATCTGGTCCCCTAACTTGACCAAGTAGTAGAGTATTCTACAGACTTGTCGAACAAACAGGCGCCATCGCTGAGAGCCCGCATAAAGAACTATTGGTCAACTATTGGTTATCTGTGACTGTGGTAGGCTCAAAAAAAAATCAGACCTCTTCACAATCGAGCTGGCGTACACACTGCTGTATAATTCTACTAACGTGACAACCACAGTAACCCTACAAAGTGTCGTATTATTCCACTCATGTATGTGAAACGATTGGGCATTCCGGTGACACAGACTATCTAACTACGCCAACAGGCATGATGACACTTCGTTTATGTCACATGTAATAAAAGAAAGTAAGCAACCTGTCCAATTGGTATCGTCCATTACGTTCTCCCTTTTTCGTGAAAAATCAAACGGTCTCTAGGCACAAAAATATACATTTAATTACGAGAATGTACACACGCGAGCATACGATAATAAGATAGGTTTGCTACTTTCTTTTGCCTGATCATGGTCTTGCATTCTGTGAAAATGCCGTACACATAGCACACAGCGCTGGATCTGAAGCATAGCTTTCCAGCACACCTCTCAGGTGGGCTGGAGTGTATCGTAAAAATCTTTCGGTCAAACAAGACTATATTCAAATTTAATGGGGAGAAATAACTACAGTCTGCAGAAAATGGGCCATATAAATATTACACAAAGTCTCATATGCTTGAAAAATCATGCTCTCATATGCTTGAAAAATCATGCTCAGTGGTCACACCACAAGAAGGTACACTGATAAGACTTCTGACAACCCCTGACGTCAGTGAAGAACCTTGTGACTGAGAACGGCAGTTCGCTTTGATCACATACAAAGCATGAAAAGCAGTAAATGTCCCAACGTGGACGCCAGCAGACTCACTTGTTTTATGAAAATAGTCCTCAGTTAAATCAGGGGCCAAAATTTATTCGAAATAGGCCCCTATCTCTCAGCAGTAGGACACGAAAACGAAAGAGTTATTCGTTGTTTTAGTGTGAGTTCATCAGGAAGGAAGAAAGCTGGAAGATTAATCAAATTGGTGGGTTTTGTATTGGGAAGAACTCCTTATTTCTGGCCATTTCATCCTAAATAACCTACTTTCCGGTCAGGAAAATTGTCTATTTCTAGAGGCAAACTGCATGGCAGTCCATTAACAATATATATAGATATATACATAACAACAAACAAATGAACAATATATCTACATTAATGCTGTCATTTTCAACCTAGCTGTAAAAACATAAAACGCTGCATTGAGCAAGCTAGTTAACTGAGAGCCCCAATTATAAGCCTGCTTTCATGTTCATATGTGGTAATGGTACAATCCGACATGTTTTATTACGTCACTGACTATGGTCTAATAATTGAGGGCAAACAAATCAGGCAGTGGAAATCAAGACATATTATACAGTATGAAAATGTAATACATGGGTGTCTAAGTTTATATGAATTTCCAAACTCCTGTTATTTGCTTGCATTGAAGAAAGGTCGGCTGCGGTCCGTGTAATTACTCCACGAATAACTGACATCTTGTGGGTCTGGCCATGAACACCATGGCTGTCTGCACGCTTCTGGCCTGGCGGCAGGACGTCATAACAGTATCAATCCAACGCTTGCATTCATACCTAAAAACCAGCACGCCGTAACACCGACCACTAGCATTCTTCGATACAAAATAACTACTCCAAGCCATACAAACTTAGAAATACTTATCATGTATATAAAAACTGTGCATAGTTTGGAATGAAACGGAGAACAGGAAATATACAAAAATAAATATTCGACCAAGTTGCCATAATCTTGACCTAGGTCATCGAAATTATTCAGATTTTGCAGGGAAGCTTGAGCTATGCGCTGTCTGTGCCAATTCCGTCGTTCCAGTGTGACAAAGGTCATATCACCAGTCGATGGCGAGCGGGACCGCATCATCATCACTCGCTGGTAACTGATAACCCAAATCGTGATACTCCATTGTAATACTTGTATCACACCTTTCTACCTTATTACCTGTATCACACCTTCTACTGTAATATCTGTATCATACCCTCTATTGCAAGACCAAGCATAATAGATTGTCATGATCTAGTTATTGAAATAGTGGTTGTAGAAGCCACTATGTGCGTCACACTCGTTACACGCTACGCCATAATGTCACTTATCACCATTGGTTTCTACGTAATCTCAGAAGTTTATGGTTACCGAAAGGGGATAAAAATCTCCAAACCTTTTATAGGACTAACTGTACAAAACTACGAAGTGACCTACACAACGCTACAGCTTACTGATGTTTGGGGGCGCATCTTGTTGAATACAATATTTAGCCTTTCAAAGAGAAGTTCCACCGTTAAATGATTTTAACAGCTGTGTTAATTTGCACAATGGAATCACAGACCCCTTGTGGTTCATTGCTGTCCCTTCTTCAGAAGGGGTAGGCATCCTTCAAGTGCACATAAATTCCACAAGAAGGCTTTAGAACGAGAAGTCGTTTGCCATCACTTTCCCGTGAGAATTGTCTGGTGTGTGCGCCGTCCGATCAGATACAATTTCAAGCGCAACAACACAAACTTTCAGCAAACCTGAACAATCGTTTGCTTTTTTTTTCTCCACGCAGTGATTTTACAGCACGATGATTAACCACCAAACCCCTAACGCCAGAGTCTCTACACTGCTGTTAATGAAGTTATGCGCATTTACCTCCATCTGGCGATCAGTGCTGTTTGGATGTAGGATTGTGTAGCCTGATCCATCGCTGGTCAAGTTAGGTGGAGATCTAATGATGGCATCGTCCGGGAAACATCCAATGCAATCTGTCATGGTCCATCCAGACATTCTGACCCAATTTCAAAGATTGTCTCAAGATATATGCCATACAGCTAGGGAAGAATCTTCATAGCGGTTCTGCCTTATTTATGAACGCTTGGTTCCATGCTAGATTCCTACCGAAGCCTTCCATTCCACGGTTGATAAAGAGTTGTGCCATAGGTTGATATAAAAACCCCAAGTCTTAAATCTGAAACATTCAGAGCACTGTCCTTGATGTTTTTAGACAAAACACGATGTTGCTTGTTTATGCCATACAACTTGCTATCCAACAGCGTACATAATCGTGACGTCACACTTCTCCATTTCGTCACTCATTGACGTCACGCTTGTGTCTGCGGTTCTCCCTTGGCTAAGAAATTGTGCTCAACTTATGCAAAACACTGAAAAGTTCCATCACAGATAAAAACAACGACAAGATATCTTTTTGTTGTTGTGCTTACAATCTCTGCACGCATAATTTATCATTCAGCTTTCTCCTCAGATTTTTCTTCGGATTTTTCCTCGGCCTGCTCCTCGGCTTTTTCTGTTTCTTTTTCTTTTTCTTTTTCTTTTTCTTCTGTTTCTTTATCTTTCTCTTTCTCTTGCTCGCTCTCTTCTTCTGCTTTTTCTTCGGTGCCTCCTCCGGTAACAGCGTTAAGTGCATCTTTATTGCTGTCAACCCACTGTTCGAAACTAGGAATGTTTGGATGTAACTTCTTAGTAATTTCACCATCTCTTTCACATTTGCCGGCCATGAAAAACTCAAACATATTTCCCATTGTTTCAGCTCCTGGGAACCCCAGTTGACCAAATTGCTCTGGTGTCATCTGCAAAAAAGATACGTGTAGTATGAGATGCCATACAATAGTTAATTTGCACCTGGGTCGCTATTTAAACAAATCTGCACTTATAATGTCACGATATACTCACTACTCGTCTGCCTACCATTATGCAACATATGCATGCAGGACCCTGAGCACGTCCCAAAGACCAGTTGTATTCAGGAACTGGTCAACAGTCAAAATTTTGGACTTGCAAATGCATGCTGTAGTTACCATTGTTTTTATAATTGCCTTTGATAATTGTGGCCCAGAAAAATCATTTATTTGAATTTGATCCTAAAATTATAATCGAAGAGATTTTGGTCCTGAAAAAATTAATCCTTGGCCGAATATTTAATCAAAATTTACACGATTTACCATGCTATATTTTGGGCTACAATAAGAGCTGGTGGATTAACAATTTCATTTTATAAAATTAATCTTGTTTGATCCATTTCTGCGCCTTTAAATCTCCGGTTTAATCAAAATTTGGATCAAATTACGATTAAACCATAACGTCAAGTAAACATTTTACACAATAACCATAAAAACATAGATTCGCTCACGCTGGAACTCTTAATTTGTTATAAGACTCAGAAATAAAGATTCCTGGATAAAAAGAAGTTGATTTAAATTTTGATCTTATATTCGCTATCAAATATAATTATTTGTGAATACGGCCACCGAAGTTTAAGTATGTGAGTAAAAAAACGACTAGTTTAATTTATACATTGCTTTGTTTAACACAGGCACACAGCCTCTCTAATGTCATGAAGTTATGTATGGTCACACAGGAAGCTGTCTTGTTTAGCACTTTCAAACCTTATGGTTTTTTTTTTTGTTTTTTGTTTTTTTTCGATTTTATCCCAACTCTGGTCAGGGTAGATATACATTTATTGGCAGCACTATGCCGCACTTTCTGGAACTATATCAGCTATAACAGATGCCAGGTAATTTTAGCACTAGAAAGAAACTACGCCTTGGTCACATGTGGTACCCCATTAAACAACTGTTAGAACTGTCACCCTCCACATACAATATCATAGTAAACTACTTTTGATGTTGCAGTGGACGAAAACAGACCAAGACATTTTCCCTTAACGTTATTTAGCCTTGCAGCACCTCTTCCTTTTTATGACAAAATGACAATATCTAAACCTTTGTTGCTTTTCGGGCAAATAAAGGAATCAGCTTGCCCACACAATCACACACTCAGGCACCCCCCCCCCTTTCCCCAACCACACACGCACATTCAAGCTAGGGATTAAAAATGTTCCACCTGCTGCCTAACATATATTTCCAACAATATTGTCAAGCCAACCCTCTTCCACATATAATGCTTCACACAACCAATTAAATCCTGGCTTCAGCAGGCCTGTCAAAGTCAGGCTTGATGAAAAACGTGTCTTGCCTGACGTAAACGCCACGTGACAACTGGCAAACTTACTATACTGTTACAAATGCGAGACACGGATCCAATTCAACAGTGTGCAAATAGTGTATATTACTGTAAATACACTGCTTTTTCGCGTATACATATATATATATATATATATATATATATATACTTCTCCTCACCAACCGGTACAGGCGGGTTCGTTACTTTAGTATGTTACACGTATATAGATATAGACAGGCCCATACAGATCAGTTTCGCTTGATATGATATGTGCAACATTGTTCAAGCGGTTAAGTATTTTTCGGTAGTACTGGTACAGCCCTCGTATTACCTAAGTATTGTATATTCAACTACTAACTCCCTCAAGTTTAGTCTTTGTTTTATACATGTGTTTCTGTTTTTTAACAATTTTTTTTTTTGCACAGTAAGTGCACAAGTGATAAGTGATACTCTGTGGTGTTTGTCAGAGTACATCACTACATTTTCTTTAAATCAAAAACGGCCAGAGCTTCAGTGTCTCTTGATTATTCGTCCAAATATGATTTCGCTGTCGTGGCGTAGGCCATAATACATCACCCATTGTATCGCTTCATTCTCGCAAGAAGACTACCCTTTTACCTAATACGCGAGAGGCCTGTATAAGAGACCATAAGATTCTGTTCTTTCATACGAAGTACCAGTGGTGGATATTACAATGGAAGATGAATGGACAATAAAAACATATATATTCCAACTTCTGGTATGCAGCCGTAGCCACACGGGCTTTTCAAGATAAACCGACACAATATAAAAATCCTTTAAGACACTATATACGACAAAGGAAAGGTACAAGTATGTTTTGGAATCTAGAAGATACTTTAAGGTGTTCTCTTCAACATGAGAATCTTATTTCTCGTCGGTTGTTCACATTTCACATGTGCAAACTCGTAAACGGACGCGTCTTTGACATTTTATGTGACAATGACTGCAACATACCACAGCAGCCACAAACACACAAAGACAATAACTGAAATATTCCGTTTTTACACAACGAGCGATCAAATGTCGTCGGCGTCAAAGTTTGACTCATTTCAACTTTCATTGAAAAATAAAAAGAACTGTTGATGAGACCTGCCAGAAGATTACGTATTATGTCAACAGCTACTCAGTATTTAATCATTCTTGGCTCTAACAGTCCGAATATCCGGATGTACAAATCTCAGTGTTCCTGCTAAAAGTTTGTTTTACAAGTCTTTATAAAAAAATTCGAAAGAAGATTATGCGTGAGCCATGACAGTATACCGTACCTCAACAACTTTTCCTGACGTAGGTTGATCCCCCACATTAAGGAAACTTATTGAGTCAGTCTTATCCCATTACACTTGTACAAGTTGTAGTGTTCGATCATTGTAAAGTACGGAAAGTCAGGCAATTTACACATGCTGGCTAATGTTTAGTACGGAACATAAAAGGGCGTTCGGTGCGCAAGTACAAATATATATATATATATATATATATATATATATATATATATAATGCCCACTGCGCCAGTACGGAAAACCCCCTAAACCCCTTAGCAAAGAATGAACTCGAAATGGAAAGTCTTCCAGACTACTTTACCTCTGTCGCTTTGAATTTCTTGGGGTCCAGGGCTTTACTGAGAATAGCTGCGTACTCCTCCACCTTCAGATGGTCACTAGATACTCCAATAATTTTCCCTTGGTACTCCGATAAGTCATTGAAGATGGAGAGTACCACTTCTCCGATTTCGTGAACACAAATCATGTGCAGAGGAACGTCTCCCACCGGCATAACTATGGAAGAAAAAACATATATATATATATATATATATATATATATATATATATATATATATATATATATATATATATATATATATATATATATATATATATATGTATATATATATATACAGTGTTAAACAAAAAGCCTGGCATGAAGGACAGTTTGACTGAAAAAAAAAACACAGTTCAACAAAAAGTGTAGCACCGAAGAATGTTCGACAAAAAATATATACACAGTTAAACAAGAAGTGTAGCATGGAAGGTTTGACTGATAACCATGGCACACTCACCTGTCAGAACTTTGGGCCTTCAGATTGAAATAAAAGTTTTAATGTTTCCATCCTGCGTAAAAAGGTTTATAAATCAAACTCTGATACGGGTGCTAAGTCAATCGCTATCTTTACTCCTAAAGTTTTCACACATATAGTTGAACAAGAGGGCTGTGTGTACAGCCCATGCTCAGCTGACCTACAGTTTCATCACACTTGTGGCTCTGTAAACTTGGGATCTGATCAAAGTCAAAGAGTAATCTGACCTTTATGGAACACGAAAGTCCCAGTTTAAGTAGTTCTCAAGTTATAGTGGAGAGCAAAACTCATGTACGTTCCACTGTGACCACAGAAATGAGGTCAAGGTCACTCATGTACTGTTTCAGGGTGATCTTCAAAGATAAACATTAGCATGTACAACATCAAGGTCCCAACTCGAAATAGATTTCAAGTTATCAAGTGAACAGTAAATTTCATGTCAGTTGTCCTGTGATCTTGGGAATTAGGTCAACGTCACTCATGTACTGTCCAAGTGTGGCCCTCACAGAGAACCATAACCATGTAAAACATCAAAGTCCAGGCTTAAATAGTTCTCATCTGATTTTTAAAGATTTGGCCAAAAATGAACAAAAGAATTCATAAAAAATCAAAATCACTGGAGCGTGACCATTCGAACAAACTTAGTACAGACCTACCCAAGGTACATCCCGATAAGTTTGAAGTAAATCTGGCCAACAGTTCGAAGAAGAAGCCAAAATCGTGAATTACCACTGCAATCTCCATTCACTTACAATCAATAGGATTGTATGCATTAATCGACAAGTACCTGCATTGGAAAATTCTCTAAACATCAGTTATTTGCAGCTACGCCATCTTGTTAACAGCTTTCGTTGGTCCTTTCAAAATGAACATTTGCCAGTTTCAGCACAATCTGAGTGACGGTTTTGGAGACAAATTCGAAAATAGCGAAAACACACGTTTTTGTGTAAAAAATATTCAAATAATCACAGCGCCAGCTATTTAACAAATTAAGGTCTCAAGATCCGCAGAAGTCCCCCTACGCAAGTTTGTACAAATTGGCCATGCAGTTTCGGAGAAGATTTTTCAGCATTTGGTCACAAAATTGAACAAAATATTATCATAAAAAATATAAAAATCGCTTGACCGTGACCATTTGAACAACTTTATAGAGACCCATCCAAGGTACATTCCCACCAACCGCGAGGTTAATCTGGCCGGTAGTTTTGGAGAATTAGTCAAAAATGTGAATTGTGGACGCCTTCGGACGACGTAAGGATGGACGACAGATGCCTAACCACCACAAAACCTCAGCTGACTGACAAATCAGTTGAGCTTAAAATCACTGACAACGTTATACCATTTTTTTCCAGGTATGAGACATAAGAAAAAATTGATGGGAAGAAAAACAAACTTTGAATTTGTCACAGAGAGTCTTCCAGAGCAACGCATCCGCGTCGAATTATCAGCAAAAAAAATGGTTATTATTAAAAAGAAAGCAAACATAAAGGAGTAGCAACGAAATATAACTTAGAACATTTTTCATCATCTATTTTCAATAATAGTACGTCTGATTACACATGGTCCACTCTGATCACTTTTTCATATCCTGCTGCACTTTGACCTTGTTTTATGTTGTGCTGGATTGTGTTGTGTTGCATAGCTAGCATGCATCAACTATTGTCTTACCTAATTCAAACGTTCCATCTTCTTTCTTTTCTGGTTTAGATTGATTCAACAAGTTTTCATAGAATGCTGGTAAACGTATAACGGTGAAAGGCACCTCTGCAAATACAATATTGGCAAACCATGAAGCACAATTGAACTGATAGGAGCTAACGGCAAATCTCAGCACGACGGCTCTTTGAGATGGCAACTTAGCACTATGACACTGTCACGAGGAGGCAAGTCCACAGAGAGAAACTGTGCCCAATGACACGTTTGGCACACTTTGCTAACATGATGATATATAAGCGTGACATAACAATTTAACATGACGACAGCGAGTCACAATGACACGTTTGCAGTGGAAAGCAAAACAGTGCTTTAAGCTTTTGTTTGTTTTACATCATGCTGTTCCACGGAGCCTCTTAATTTTAAATATACTACGAGTAGTTGGATTTTGCAAACAGGTAATACAGTATTATTTAAAACTAATTTTTTCATAATCGAAATCTTGTGTTACAAAAAGGGTACAATCGACTGACAGAAGCCAGCGAAAGGGATGTTTTTACCTTGTTCCTTTATGTAAGTTTCTATCTTGTTTTTGCCATCGTAACAGAAACAGTCCTTGTCGATGGTTCCTTTGACGTCATCACCTCCACTAAAGATCAGGTGCTTCACCCCGGCCGCTTTGGCTGCATCCACGATATTCTTCCCCTGTGAAGTGAAAAGCACAGCAATTGTAATGTACCTGACAGCTTTAACCCTTACTTGCCCTGAAAAGCGAGATACATTTTGTTATAATCTCACTCTCTCGGAGCCCAGGGGTCCTGCAACATCTCAGACGCGTCAATAAAACAGCTTTTAAAGTCGCCATTATTACATCCAGCGGGATATATCAGGACACGTCAAGGCATTTCTATGGGTATCATGCAAACATATTTCAGGGCCTTCATCCCTTCATGTATTTTTGAGAGCAGTTTTGTTTTTCATCCAACGCGTGTAACCGTCACCAAAGATTAATGTAATTTTACATCCAGTTTTATGCCCCGTTTCCCTGAATAATACAGAAACTAGGCTTCGTAAGGCAACTTATGAATGTCGGTCAAAGACTGCTGGAACATCTGATCAGGATGAAAACGCTGCAGACAAAATGATCCAGGTGTAATGACTATATTAAATGATCTTATTTGACAAAACATCACCACCACCACCACCCCAAGCCAGCAGTACATCACAAGTCTTTAACCTTAGTTGTCAAATTTCTTACTGAATCATCTGCTAATTAATCCTCTAATAAACAATTATTTATCTTTTTTTTTATTAACTTCGTATTTTCTGCTTGAAGAATCTTCCACCACAATTTCACTGTTCGGCTATATCTTAGCGCGTAAAGTGGAAAACGATCTAACTCTCTGTATTCCATTCCAGTGAGGTTAGTTTGTCTAACGGGTACTGCATATTTCAATAATTCAAATTTACCTTTTCAATATCTTCATGAAATCCCCAAATCTCACAGCAATAATTCCAAATTAGTACAATCATCTTATTAAGTAGATCTAACCACATGTGTGGCTGTACATTTACATATGTGTATAACTGCTTTGTAAACTAAACAATGCTTTCATTGCTTGGTCTGCAAGTACATGTACATTTGGGTTGTGTAAAGCTCCAAGATGTTGTGAATATTAATCCTAGACATTTAAAATAGACACAATTTTAATTTCTTTTCCGTCATAAAACCATTTATGCAAACATGATAACCTTCCGCCCTTTCTGAATATTACAATTTTTGTTTTTTCCACAGTCAAAATTAAGTTTCATCCTTTACAATATTCTTTTAAACTATTAAGACCACTCTGTAATGCATCTCGTGACTCGGCGAATAACAATGCGTCGTTTGCATATGATAAGACAAATAATTTCAGAATACCTTCGGTGGTTCCACATTGCCAAGTGCATATCAAATACGACTTCATATTATACATGTACATAGCAAAGAAAAAACGGAAAAAGACATTCGCCCTGTCTCACACCCAATGAACATTCGATATGATCTGAACATATATTTTCAAATTTTACATATGATTTTACTGACGCATAAAACGTATGATATCAACCAAACGCGGTTTGACTCCTAACTTTATAAGTTTAAACCACAGAATATGACGCACTATTAAGCCAAACTCCTTTTGAAAATAACGAATGCACAGTATAACTTTTTCTTGTTATTAGCAAAAGAAGCAATAATATTTTTGCAAAATTGAAATGTTTTCGCCAGTACCACATCGAGGGCGAAAGCCCCCTTGTGCTTCAACATAAATTTCATATGCCTCTGCCCACCACATCAAACGCTTGTTGAAGACACGTGTAAAAATTGTACTCAGTGTATACTCAATAGTGTAATTCCTCAGTAACAATTGACCTCATCAATGCTAACCTTCTTATATATGTAAATGCATATAGATCCCAGTAGTCTTTATGGAAAAAATGTCACTACTGAAAACCGCATTAAACAATGTCAATAAATACGATGAAAGAAACAATTCCCCACTAACAAAAAACTCGATCAGAAGTAGATCGTAACATGCTGACGCAACATTTTGTAGCTGTTTTATCGCATAATTTACTCCATCAAGACTTTCTCGCCATTTAATTCATTAGACATTTAGCGCATGTGCTCAACTGGTACAGACCTTAAATACAAATATTCTAAAATATCCTCATGAGGTGTATGAAAGACCCCCTGCGGATTATTTATAATTTTTGAAAATTCGGCGAACTACTGTGCATTTACATTAGGTTTTTGCATTATGAGACCTACCTCTGATCATTTTCCGATATGCTTTAACATTTTCAAAACGTCAATGAGGTAGTTTATATGTCTTAAATCATACAAAAAGCGACATCTACGAGCATACAGGTTATACTCCTTTATGGTACTTACCATATCACCCTTCGTTTCAGCCGTACTCGCTGTCTGTACACATCTAAAGCTCTAAAACTATCTGCACGCTGGTCCATATATTCTTCGTTTGTCCACTTTGGTTTCACCGAGTTAAGATGATGGCTGGACATATTTCTACTACTGGTAATCTTTGCAAACAAAGGATCAGCTGTTGACTGTGTTGCATTTTTCAAAACTGCTAACGTCTTTGCTCAAATTATTGACAAATTTCTCATTATATTCAGGTCTCCGAACCTACCGCTACTTATCTAACTCCTTAAAAGGAACATTTCCTAAATTACGCTCAACAACATGGTTTAATGGCATGTAAAGTATACTATGGTCAGATAATATCGTTGGTACACAGCGGATCCTAGTTCAGGGCATGACATGCTTGAAAACTGTGTCCAGGAAAAATGCTTCAAAAAAGTTAAGTCAAGGAAAAGGTAATGCAAGACATTTCCCCAAGATCAAACCCTGTTGACAAGAGTAAGGTGTTACTTTTGTCATATCTATGAAAAGGTGTCTTAGGAGGATGCAATCGAACTTAAATTGCTCTAACCTGTTGAACTTCTCTGTCCACGTCCATATGATCCCAATAATTGGTAACTCCAAAAACGCCATAGCACCCCTCCATTGCTTTTTGTAAACTGTCCTTGTCATCCAGGTCTGCTTTTACAACTTCAGCACCTGCGAAACAAACGCACACGTGGTGAGCTATCTCATACGTCATTTCTGCACATGTGAGACTTAATGTCGTGTCGAACAGGAGCTCTACATAATAATAAAGAAATTCAATGTTGCACCTAGAAGACATACATGCGTCTGATCGGCCAGAGTTATACACCCATATTCAGGTATCAATTCTGGGCATGTAACATGTAGGGTGATGGTTAATTTACGTACCGTGAAGGTAGGGGTTAACTTATTTACATTGTACCTTTGGTTACAAACTCTGTCTACCTGTTTCTAATAAGACGGCCTCTCATCCCCGAGTTCGACACTGTTGTCGTGCTGACCTTGGTAAAAGGTCATGGGCGATTCAAGACAATCAGGGGAGGAAACTAGACATACAAAAAGCTGTACATTGGCCTGTTGTT
Source organism: Hermodice carunculata (assembly GCA_964020975.1). Classification (NCBI taxonomy): domain Eukaryota; kingdom Metazoa; phylum Annelida; class Polychaeta; order Eunicida; family Amphinomidae; genus Hermodice; species Hermodice carunculata. The sequence goes on from OZ026623.1 coordinate 68,228,886, forward strand.
CTTTCACGGATTACACCCACATTAAATTGTCACGAACTCGACATAAACGTATCATTAATATGTAATGATGCAATTACATGAGCCAGTTATTGTCAGACAAACACAGTATGTCAAATTTCGGTAAATTTGTAGAACTGATAATGGACATGAGGTATGCATGTATAGGATGCCGCAGCTAAATTCTCGATCTGTATGTTTGAGATACAAAGATGGAACCTGATAACACGTGGACATCACGGATGAACAATAAAAACAGCAAACCACCAAACACCACACACGGCAAGGTCCGTGACCTTGAAACACAGCTCAATGTGTTACCTTTGATTCAATCCATTTCAAAACAATTCACACGTAGCAGGCGCTACATGTTTTTATATAAATAATTTTTATTCACAAATACAATGCACGTATAGGTGTACACCTTCATCTTAATTGTACACTACATACATAACGGATATGCCAAGAGTCAATTTATCATGTCATATGGAATTAAGATATAGGTATACGAGCACTGTCTTTGTGAATAAAAATGATTTGTCAGGAAAATGTAGTACCTGCTTTATGAATGAGGAAAACCCGCATTACATCGTTCAAAATACGGTCCCCAAGCCAGATAGCGGAGCTATTTTGGCAGCATTAGGGAGTAAACAGGCGGAAAAGGATAATCTCTCTAAACTAAAACAAAATTGTCACAATTCAAATTGAAAGCAAAGCCTTTCATGCAACGATCGAACTCGCCCCTGCTCACTTAACATTTAGAATTGTTACACCAAAGATATCTTGCCCAAATTATATGACTTGTGAAATATTCACATGATTTTAAGAATTATTTTGACAGAGGCGGGAATACATGAGACACTAGGAGTGTATTTTTCTTTTGTTTCTGACACAACCTGCCTTCAAACACTCTTCCTAAATAGAATGTACCACGCTTTTTGTGATCGCCTGTTTCGTTATTAAATGTTGAAAACCCTACATTGACAATTCGACTGTTTAATTCAATGAAATAAAAATCTCAATGTGAATTCATTTGACTATATTGACCTGTATTCATTGAACCTGTTACTGGACAGACAGATAAGTGCTAATTGTATCGACTGTGCGATAAAAGAAACACGCGTGCGTCAACTGTGGCCAATTTAGAAACAATTAAGAACATGTATATCGACCCAATGTGGTACTCGCAACTCTCGCAGGTCTGGCGCCATACGATGAATGGTTTGTGACGCTGGCTTCCATTTTGTCGCTCCGCACTAAATGGTTGTGATGATAAAAGTGGCCATATAACAAAGATGCCAGTCTGTTTGTCGCTTCGCATCCAATGATTAATACACCCGTAACTGTTCATTCTATCTTTCTTGAAACATTTGTGGCAGTGGGTCTGATTATGTACAACATTAAAATGAACTTTAGCAGATTCCACACGCCTATTTACTTGCGTCTGCACAAGCGTCAAGTCAATGAATGTACTTTGCGATTGTTAGTAGGTTTCAAGAGGCAGCATTGAATGGATGGGCAGATGGACACACAGACAGGCGCAATAACAATACGACAGCCTGGTTGAATAAAGTCCCATGCAAAAGCACGTAGTTGCAGCCAATGTTACTACAAACTTGCTAAATTTGAAACACAAATTTCAATTCCTGTTTCATGGATCTTCTTTTCCTTTAACTTGTATTTGTACAGCGCCATCGAGCAACAAATGTCCGCAGACATGAGCAAATGAAATGCAACTAACTTTCCGATTTTTATGGCAGTACATGCGCAATGCCAATGCTGCATTTTGGGTCAGAACAAACGTTCAAATACTAGTATTACTCTCCGCTCGTGAAACTAGCCTTGTGGATCTGCCCTGCCTAACACGAACCGACTGAAATTATATTGCAGCAAGCAATGCAACAGGGGGAAAAAATAGTCGATACATAACTACTCTTACGATAAACATTTCCTACAAAGAGCATTTCCTGGCATCCGATATCAAAGCTAAAATGTACGAAAGAGATAACCAATGCAATAGACAGGCATAGCACTATAATTAGGAGAAAACCAACCCTATTGGCAAAGCCTTGCGTGCAAGTCCACACACAGTTAAGCTGTCGTAACAGCGCCTACAAACTGGAATATATTCGAAACTGTAAACAAAAAACAAATTCGAAAAGAGCCAATTCACTAGACATATGGTATAGTGTAACACTTCATTGTACTTATCCAAAATTTCACACAGCCTTAATTTCGCGCTTATCATAATTTTGTCAAATTTGAACATATTTGTGCATTTAAATTTCCCATATCGATGGGAGGCGCATTTTCATAATGTACCGAGAACAACTTGCTACCTTCCTGCGCGTCCACTCCCAGTGCTTTCAGGGTTTGTGATACGAGATGCAAGAGGTAATGAATCTGACCGGGTTTCTACCAAATGATGAAACGTTAGCCCCTTGACTTTCTAAGAGCGCGTAAGGGTACAAATTCGTGTCTTCTTCATGGATTTTTTTCGCATTTTAATTATTATTATTCACCTGTCCTCCAAATATTCACCACGAAATGAGTCACTGCCTCTGTTAAGCTGAACTGAACATTCACTTGAGAGAGTGTCAATACCGATACAGATTCTCTAGTGGTCCAGTTTGGGTCAGAAGAATATTTGGACCTGCGACTCTATGTGTATGGGTTTCATTAACACAGTAAAAGGACTTAAATATCACAGACCGAACTCAAATGCTAAATGATAATACCATGAACCAAATGCCAAGTGACCTTGTTTTGCTACACAACAAGTGTATTTGTTTTCATTGGTTGTCTCATTCAGGCTCAGAATTAGTTTATTTGACACAAAAAGTGCACATGGAATTCGCAAGATAAGTATAAAGACAATAATAAAGAGCAACATATGGAAATGTAGATAATGTCAAGACACAATCCATTAAGGCAAAGAAGACTGCCGGCCATCATAAATGGCCGCCTAATGATGTGAGAGGTTATATTACATTATGTAGGTTAGAACAAAAGAATAGCATGGAACTACTTGCAGAATGAGATATACTGAAGTACACCATCAAAATAAAAGAAATATACAATACGTGAAATTATCTCCATGGTAACACCACTCAAGTATCAGGTTAATAAATATAACAACCACTCAAGGATCATTTTCACAAATATAACAATTCTGGATTGTACGTTCTACTTTATAATGCGAAATGTACCATTTTTACATGGTTTGAGAAGCCTTTTTAATTATGCGTGTTCATTTTGTTTAGAATACATACGTTTGTTTCATTAACAAGTTTGATAACATAATTTCTAATACAATTTTGTGTAAATTTTCGATTAACTCGATTTGAATACAGACGATATCGGTTTCTTGTATCATACTGGTGACTTTTGATTGTTTGACCGACATTATAGTTTGGAAATTATTAGGAAGATATTTGTTTTGGTGCTAAAAAAAAGGATTGCAAGACACAGCCTTTAAATATATCTTCTATTTAAGTAGTTTTAATTTCTTGAATAAAGGTTCGGTATGAGAGTTTTACTTGCTATTGGAAATGATACGTATAGCCTTCTTTTGTAATCTGGAATAACGAGAATGTTGGAATCCCTATGCAAGAATGGAAAATTGAGATGACATAAGATAAGAGATTTGTACATTATTTCTAAAATTGAGTTTGGTAAATAATTTCAAAGTTTATTCAGGTGTCCCGTTACTCTGGATATTTTATTTGAAATTTTATCAGTCATGGATTTTTTAGAATTCATTATTTTGTGCTGTAGACCATTGTTCATTATTGATACTTGGAGTTGAGGTGAAATATTTTAACTTCCCTTGCATAGTTGCAATATCTACATACATAGTTATGTGAAAATGCTTTGAAATAGTTGCCAAATCATTAACATAGAAAACAAATAACAAGGGTCCAAGGATAGACCCCATGGGAACCCCTGTGCTAATATGAGAAAGACCCGATTTGAATCCATTGTATTCAACATGCTGTGTACGGTTTTTAAGGTACCTATTAAACCACTGAAGCTACCTATATTGAATTCCATGTGTACTTAATTTGCACAGTATGATATCGTGGTCCAAGGTATCAAAAACTTTGGATAGGTCTAAAAATATTGTAGTTGGTGTAGTGCCTGTGTCCATCTGGTGTAGAATTTTATTGATAATTTCTAGAACAGCCTGTTCTGTGGAAGGCTGATCTCTAAATCCATATTGGCTGTTGTACAATAAGTTATACGTTTGAAAAAATTCAATATAATTGGTCAGAAACATTCTTTCCAAAAGCTTCACATAAAGCGGGAAAAGAAAAATTGATCTATACTTATCAAATAAATGAGGGTCGCCCTTTTCGCTGTTACTTTCGCTATCTTCAATTGATCAGGAAAGTCACCGGCTTGAAAAGATTCGTTAATTGTTTCTACTTAACTTTGACCTATCAATAGCTCTATAAACTGTAGTAGTTTAGTAGATGTCTTGTGATGTCCGCAGCTTGTCTTTCTCTAAAGATTCTTAATACCTGTTTTAACGCCCAAGGCATTTACCGGTTTGAACTGGCATCTATATATGATATTCTGTCTGAGAAGGAATCAAAATTTTGTTAACCTTGAGTATCTATTTTTCTAGCAAGTTTATTCCTTAAAAATATGGAATTCCATGGCAATTTCCAATTTATTACTAATATGTTTATCATTTATGTCAAAATAATCAGGAAAATCTTTCATATTATTAAACATATTCAAATTGTATAAATTGAATTTATAACTATGAAATTGCCTATGAATATATATATATATGTATTATATATATATATATATATATATATATATATATATATATATATATGTATTAAGCTTGCCGAATATTTCAGTAAGGGATACGGTTATATACAGCTAAGTTCATCTTAATAGACGAGTAATCGGGAGAGTTGATATCAGTTGATATCAACCTCTTGTAGAGGTTGTCGCGTTATTAATTGATCAAAATATGAATGTAATATCCATTTGGTGTGTGTGTGGGGGGGGGGTTCTCAAGTAAGACAAAGCACAGGAAAGATGTAGCCGAGCAATGAATATTATTTACGCATGCATGTACATCACCGTAACCGTGAGACATAATCTAGTGACCTCGTTCTGCCACATGACATGTAAGTTTCGCTTCCTACATGTTCAAGTGATGTTTCACAACGAACTGTAAAAGTATAAAGAGGTTATGGCATACAGGTGATTAGCACATAGATATATAAATCGGACCAAACAAACTACTTCCGATGATTTCGTTAAAAGAAACAGCAAAACTTGTAGCCTTCACACTTTGACACCATACATGAAGTTTAGATACTAACCCGCAAGTACACATTAAGAAAGCACAAGCACATGCCACACTGTGATATAACGATAATGTTAGAACGCTCTCATAAGGAGCGACACCAACACATGCTCCTCTTTAAATGGTTTTGACAAATTTCCATGGAACCCCCCAAAAAATATGAGAGAGTTAACAACGCTATGACCATCGGGACTTGGTAGACCTGGGATGGCGCGCCTGAAAACGTCAACGCAACAGAGGCCAGCGAAGAGCACAATTGCTTCGCAGTCTGCTGGCCCAACGTACCTTGACGGTAGCTGTTACATGCTAAAAATAACTCCAAAAAGACGCAGATTCTGATTCTGCACAGAAGAATCAATATTAAACATTCCACGATAAAGTGAGCATGAGCGCGCCACAATCAGCGACTCTAAAGTCTGAACACCTAATGCTGTAAATGAATTATGACTGTGACACGTGTCAAGACATAAATACGTGTACATGTACGTGTCTTCAAGCACACTAGAAAAGATTCCGTGTGTGTTGGAGATGGAACGTCAATATGAACACTGCCCTGGTGGATAGGATTTGGTGGCGAGTACACGACAGAAGCCTAAGGGAAGTAGCCGTATGTATTGCTACTGATCATTGCGTCAATTGCAAAATCCGTTTAAGATGGGAAAATGATACAGCGCGCACCTAGTGACAAACTCTGGTGGAGCTCGAGTTAAAGCTACATTCCCAAACAACATCTGTTGAACAAGTTAACGTCTATCGATATCCAGTGGTGTTCTGACGTAAGTTTGATGCAATTTTCCCAGCGGTCTGAGCAAGGATTTTTTAATGTTTCCGAACAATGAACAAAAAAAAAAAAAAAAAAAATCATAAAAATTAATTGTAAATCAATGGGGCATGACCTTTTAAACACCAGTGGTGTTTTGACGGAAGTTTGATGCAATTTTCCCAGCGGTCGGAGGGAGTATTTTTTAATGTTTCCGAACAATGAAAAAAAAATATATAAAAATTAATTGAAAATCAATGGGGCATGACCTTTTAAACACACTTGGTTGAGACCCACCTGAGGTAGATGCCAATTAAGTTTGAAGAGGACCCGGCACACAATTGCGGGGAAGTAGAAAATGTAATTAAAAATGACAGATTGACGGACCGCGGACAGGATACGGACCATCACAAAAGTTCAGCTTATTTTTCAGCTGAGCAACAATAGTACTAATGACAATTGCAGCGATATCTGTTGTAAAAATTCAAGTCTTAAGGTGTTGCAATACGCCTTCAATGCAATTGGCAACGCACTTTTAAAGCAATTGATAATGTGGTTGTGGGCAAAAGGACTTATGAAATACAAATACATTGGAGCGTGATCATTTGAGTATTCTTTGCAGAGACATTCCCATGGTATATCCTGATCCAGCTTCAGGAGATCCGGTCAATTGGTTTTAAGCAGAAGTACAAAACATCAATGTGGAAAAACGCAAGGTAAAGGGTAAGGGCGCACTAAGAAAGCATAAGCTTTGCTGACTAATAAGTCAGTTGCGCTAAAAAGAGACTTCCAATACAGATTACAATAATTTGTTGTTTTTGTTGCTTTAATCAATAGCCCATGTTCAGATAATGGAAATATATGTCCCACTTTATGTAACCTGGCTTAATTAGTTGACATTGTAACAACAGCAAATGCATGGTGGTCATTAAGCTATGTTTACGGGTTTATGGGGCATATAAACACGGAAATTGGGTTCAACTGAGTGATCGCTATAAACGGCCTGCTTGTCTAAAATTACATCTATTTTGTTGTCCTTGTATCCTTTTTGGCCACGATATATCATGTCTGCATTGTGTAAGCGGTTAGATACATAGCGACCACAACCAAGCAGGACACACAATCAGCACACGATCTCTTCCCACTTGTCCCCGGCATCTACTTCACGGAGATTCCATAAACCGCAGAAAAGGATCGCGTCGTCGCCGCATGACAAAATACTTCGCGTTTAGTTGCAATGGAAGTTTTAAATGACCAAGACCAGCAGTGCTCACAAATGCAATCTGTCTTGCCGATCGATCGTCTCCGTATACGTTGTTGGATCTTAGAACCAAGTCACGCAAAATCCCCACACGCGAGATTACGTTGATCTATTCAACCACATAAACATACAGACTAAATCAGTACATGGAATTGACAAAAGAGAAATCTGAGAGAGAGAGAGAGAGAGAGAGAGAGAGAGAGAGAGAGAGAGAGAGAGAGAGAGAGAGAGAGAGAGAGAGAGAGAGAGAGAGAGAGAGAGAGAGAGAGAGAGAGAGAGAGAGATGATATCAGCAATAGTTGTGATGCCCGCGATTGGGCAGCCCCATATCGCAGGATGTTGATGGTACTCAGGCACGGCATATGGACTTCCTCAAGTCTAATTGGCAAACTGTTTCTCTTCCGAGGAAGCCAAGCAGGAAGTATAACGGAAGCAGAACTTTTAATCCGATAATATGTAATGTATCCAGTCAATGATCGAATTTAAGGCCAGGCTGTCAGGATAATGCGCACAAAGAGGTCAATATACACATGAAATTGGTAGAATTTTGTTTCATATGCAAACTGCCATCTATGACTGTACAGCAATAGCAGATAAATGAAACAAGAAGACTGAGAGTCTTGTGTTCAACATACTTGAACATGGGATCATCGTGTTTACTTTTCCCAGATACACATGTTCCAAGGTTTTCTGTCCCCCCCCCCCAAATCACATGCACCGTTTTCCCATTCCAATGAAATCATCGTCAAAATTCCATACTCCCAATCACCTCGTGTCGGCTCTTCCCTAAAGGTTCGAAAGTATATGACCCTGTTCCTACCGAACAAAAAGTTTTGGTATCGAATGTTCCCAAAATTCAATTAAAAATCTCAACCTAATTCATGTTTTTCCCAACTCAGTCAAACACGACAGAGGGTCTTCAGGTCCTCACGGTTTTTCTTGCACACAGTCAATAAATTCGACAGAATTTTGTGACAATAAATAAAAAACAAACGACTTCCTTCCGGTATCTGCTCTATTTTGCTCTTAAGCCGTGTCATAATTCCAGGTATCATTTTCTAAGAGGTAAAGTGATCACCTCATACGAATTCAGCAGTTCCAAGCGAAATGAAGTCATGATGAAATGTAGTGGTACAAAATCAGATGATCTCTGATCACCTTTTGATTTGACGCATGCCCACTGTGCAATGGTGAGTCAGTAGCTACCAAATGATTTCATATACGTTGCTTGCCAAACAGCTTCCAAAGGGTTTGTTAATCCAAGCCAACTAGGGAAATAATTTACATTTTTTCGCACGACCCTCATCTTTTATTGGCAATAAGTGTCATGATTGCTGGCGCAGTATGGCATGTGTTATTCCCGTGGAGAATCAACCGCCTGCTCCCGATACCTCAAATCCATCTATTTTCTGCTGGAAGTTTGGTCTGTGGTCCCAGCGTTAAGCCAGGTTGCCACCATCTTGACACCGGCCCCACCATTCAAAACGATTGAAAAAAAAGAAGACATATCATGCACTGTATGATCAGGATGATTCATTATCAAAAGAAATTGTAAAAACTGGAACACTTACTCCCAACATACAAAGATACAAACTTCTCATATGATGACTCTTCGATGTAATTCCTATTGCTGAAAAACCATCATGTTAGGGACTGAGAAACAAGATGTTTGGTGAATTCATATTACTTCCCCGCATAGAATACTGTAACTTTAACATCTCTATACCACACTCGGCTTGGTCAGCAACTTTGCTTTAAGTCTTGTCATTCGCTCTGTCTGAAGGTTTAGGTTACCTATTCCCCGCCCAAAAGCTGCCGAATGTAAATTGCCGTTAGCTTTACTCTTTTAAATTAAATTTCGCGTTTATATTAACATTTTTGCCTTGACTTGTGAATAAAGTTACTATAAATTCGCATCCCAGGTCAACAACCTTGCTTGGTGTGGATTGTGTCCAACCGATACGGCAACGAAAGCTGTTGACTCAGTCGTGTTCTGATCAGGACAGGGTTGGGTGAATATGATTTTACGGCGGACGGTGTTGGAGGATATGCACATGACGACATGTCACAAGGATATGGCCATGATATGGATTCTCTAACGTTGAATACTGAGCGAACACCCAAATGCAGCCTTCTTGTGACTGCAAAAGGTTAACTCCTGATCTCCCCCTCGCCCCCCCCCCCCCAACACACCCATGATAAATTAAGAATTCAACTGAACTGCCCTACCACAACAAATGTAGTGGCTTTATCATTGGGGTTCTTCGCAGATTGTATATCGATTGCCAGATGCCTTCTTGGACGAGAAAAATGTAAGATGCTTGTTACACTCAATTTCTAGGTCAGCTCAACTGAAGTAAAAACGATAAGATCAATGTGTTCGAAGCTTTTGACGATGTTCTCCATCTCAGTTTTACATAGGAAACACTGCGGTATGAATTGAACATAGACTCCACTTACTCATACATTAGAGTTCATTGCATTTCTGACCATTTCTTCACGAAAACGAAAACAATGTTTGAGCGGCCCAACGCCAATGGCATGCACATTATTTATTTGTTTATTTATTTGTTTGTTTGTTTGTTTGTTTATCTTTTTATTTATTTATTCATTTATTTATTCATTCATTCATTCATTTATTTATTTTATATTATTTTTAAAGTGTCCCCTGTTTATCTCGTGCTGAAACACTCCATCTATGCTACAAAGCTAACAAAGACAAGGACAATGCCAGATCAATATGTAACTGCTCGGTTCCATGCATGTTCAGTTGTTCGGTATGGGGATGAAATATGACTCTCACAGTTGTCCGGACACTTCAGTCAAAGGTTGTCCTTAGCAGTAGCCTCAGCGTTAAAATTGAGCCCGAGTTTAGGCAGTGTAATACCACATGCCCCATGCGCAATCCTCCCGAAGAAAAGGAGATTAAAACAACTAAGCAGGCAACAATTATTTCTTTCGTTTCTTCTCTTCTTTTCCTCTTTCAGTCTTTCACTCTGTTCGGTCTTCCTTCTCTCTCTCCTTCCTTTCTTATTTATTTCTAATTTTGTGGTGAAAGGGTTAAATATGATTGCCAGAACACGACCAATCAAGTTTAAATTCTTTCTTTCGTTTTCTCTTTTCTTTTCCTCTTTCACTCTTTTCGGTCTTCCTTCTCTATCTCCTTCCATTTATTTCTAATGTTGTGGTGAAAGGGTTAAATATAATTGCCAGAACACAACCAATCAAGTTAAAAATGCATCAACAAACGGCTCCAGCAGAATAATTAATCACACGGTAAACCGACACATTATTTAAATTATCCTATAGCTGGGAGAAAAGTAGGTTACTATACCTTCATGCTACGAACCCAGAGCGCATAATAAAGTTGTACTTGAGCGCAAATTGTAGTGACCCAAAGTAATTACTTTCATGTATTGATCACAACTTATTAAACGGACGAAAACATTTCAACTGGATACGATGTCTATGACACTCTCCGGTTACAGCTTGACACATGCAATTTCATATATCTTTTGCATGTAATATCTTCATTGTGTTCACAATTTTCTGTTACATCAGCCACGGGCGCTCGATGTATGTCGTTTTCGATTTAATATTTTACCGTTAATGAAGCATACATGCTGAAGTTGTGAGTTATAACGACTGGGTGACAAATATATTGTACACATAAAATATTCCCAATGTACTTATGTTTCCCGACTTCTCTCAAGGCGCTACCCTTAAGGAAATAAACAGAAAGCGTGTGAACAGTTGCCGAGCTGGTCCGCAAATATTCGCATAAAAATACGTCCGTTCTGAGCTGGCTTGAGCTTCAGCTTCAGCTTCAACTACAGTTTGAACTGAGCTACGATCAGCAGAGCAAAAATATCATCTCCCTTTATCTTTGAGCTGATAACATATGGATATCACGGATCCCGATGCTGGAGCTTGTTTTTGAGACCGATAATTTAGATGCAATGCATGTGTGCATAAGGTTTCATAGACAGTCCAAAGCCAATAGGAAACATGCATATCACTTGGGATCCTGTGCTGCCACCTAGACTGCAGCAAGAAACTTGACAGGAAGGATGGCAACATTCACTTCTTAAGCAGGGTCAAATGAGCTTTTGTGATAAAGGGAGCACCTTGAGAAAGCAAAACCCTTATGAAAAGTCATTTACTAAGTTTTTAAACATGCAAGATGTTTAACATATTTAGACAATTTTAATTTGTTTGGTAGAAAAAGTGGATGGTTCAGTAACATAACTTGTAAAACTGCCCTTATCATGGCTGAGGTGTAGTTCTGAATGCTAGCAACTGAGGGGACCAGATCAGGTCTGCAGTTAATCTAGTTTGATATGAAGACCTGCTATCACATTCAATGTAACATGCGAAACGCAAACGGTAAAGGGATACCACAGTAACCCAAACTCTTCATAGGGAAAAACACATATTGCTGCATAAAGTGTATGCTTGTACTGTGTGTGTATGTGTGTGTTTTGTGTGTGTTGTGTGTGTGTGTGTGTGTGTGTAAAGCTTCATACGCCAAAATCTAAGTACCCAGCCCAAAGAGGAATAGTTTATGGATACATTTATGTGATCCATGCACAAATGATCAAGTGATTCGCAGACTGTCAATGGATATTACTGTCACCCCAAAACTACACATACTGACAGTTTTACCTGCTGAACGTATATGTAGGCCCTCATTAACGGCGCGTGGATTGCACGACAAAATAAAAACAAATGGAAATTATAGCCCAGACATGACTAGCTTTGGTGAACATCACTGCCACCCAGAGAAATAATCTATTAATCTACTAGTCTTACTATATTACATGTATTTCAGGCCTGTATATATGTTCATGTAAGGTTTCAGGGCATCTTCAAAGAATAAGGATATAATACCCAAGTCATGCGCAGTACAAGTCATGCACACATCACGACCGTATACTTCACCCAGTGACCTAGTTCTAGTTCATGGCATGCAGTCAGGTCTTGAAATGTGCCTGTGTGAGCTTCCCAATTACAAGAAAGAAGAGAGAGCAGATGGATTTAGTGGGGATTCAAATATTAATATTTTCACTCGTGACCCGACGTTCTTATTTGTCAAATTAATGCGTGCCTATTAATGTGGATGTGTAAAGTTTCACGAAACATTTACCGGTTCAGACATGTAGCGTGTGCACAGACATAAGCATTGCCGCACTCACTGACATATAAATATGATGTTATCAATGGTAACGTGTGCAGCAATTGAACGCAAAGCCACTTAAAATTCGTTACACAAAATCAGAAATAGGCAATGAACAGTCGTTTGTAGTTATAACGCTGTAACAAAATCAAAACGAATGGATGGGATATCGCATGTTGTGCAAATATATCACCTGAGTCCTCTGAATATTCTTGAGTGATTGCGAAATTGATAGCGAAGTGGTTTAATCCACTTCCCTTTTCGCAAATACTCCCCCCACTCCCATGAGAAAAGAATCGTAAACAAGAGGGCTGTATGAACAGCCCATGCTCATCTGACCTAGCCATTCATCACACTTGCAGCTCTCTTCACTTGGGATAAGATCGAGGTCATCCATGTACTGAGTAAGTCTGACCTTCACAGAAGAACACTTACATGTGCAACGTCAAGGTCCCAGCTCAAGTAATTCTCAAGTGGTAGTGAAAGTTAAAGTTAATGTATGTTGCACAGTGACCCCAGAAACAAGGTCAAGGTCACTCATGTGCTGTATAAGCATGACTTTCGCACAGAGACATTAACATGTGCAACATCAAGGTTTTAACTCAAAACAGATCTCAAGTTATCAAGTGAACAGTAAATATGTGCACAAATCTGGCCAAAATTATTTAAGTTATAAACATTACAAGAATTCCCATGTTAAACTTTCCTCCTAAAACTGTTTTTAAAGATTTTCGAAAAAAAAATCATACAAACATCATACAAAAACCAATAATCACCGGAGCGTAACCATTTGGACAAACTTGCTAGAGACCCACCCAAGGTATATTGCCACCAAGTTTGAAGTAAATCTGACTGACAGTTTCTTCAGAGCAGTCAAAAATGTGAAATACCATTAGAATGCATTAGAATGCCCATTGACTTATAGCAAGCAATAGAAAAGGTGCATTTACCGGTAAGTACCCGAATTGAAAAACAATCTTTAAAAATCAAGAATACATGGCAGTGCTACCTAGTGAACATTTTTGTTTGACCCTTTTACAAGGAACATATCCACAAAGTTTCAACTTGATCTGAGAGACGGTTCTGGAGAAGTGACAAGTAACAAAAACACACAAAAATTTATTTAAAAAAAAAAAATGCAGTTCTTAATTTGTTTACTTGGTGGACAAATTAAAAACTAGGAGCCCCGAGGAGTGTTCTCATGTAATATCAAAGCAATTGGATGAGCGGTTGAGGAGAAGAAGATTTTCAAAGACTTGTCCAAAGAAAGAATCAATCAATCAATCAATCAATCAATCAATCAATCAATCAATCAATCAATCAATCAATCAATCAATCAATCAATCAATCAATCAATCAATCAATCAATAAATAAATAAATATATAAATAAATAAATAAATAAATAAAAATCCAAAATCATTGAAGCATGACCATTGAAGAAACCTGGTAGAAACCCACCCATGGTACATTGCCAACAGGTTTGAAGTCAATCTGGATGACGGTTTTGGAGAAGTCGAAAATGTGAATTAGTATTATAATGCCCTTTGACTGACATAGTAATGAATAGGAAAGCTGCATAGGCTGATAAAGTGCCTGAATTGAAAACGAATCGTTAAAAATCAGGAAACCACAGCAGTGCCAGCTGGTGAAAAGATTTGTTTGACCCTTCAACAAGGAACATATCCACCAAGTTTCAGCTCAATCTGACATCTAACAGTTCTGGAGAAGAAGTCAAAAATAGCAAAACCACACAAAATATCATAAAAAAATAGAAAAAAATCGCAGCGCCATCTGGTGAACAAATTCATAACTACAAGTCCCCGGGAGTGTCCCTGTGCGATATCAAAGCAACTGGGTGAGCGGTTTCGCAGAAGATTTTTTAAAGATTTGTTCCAAAAAAGAACAAACAAACAAAATTTAAAAAATCCAAAAAGCAACAGGGCGTGACCATTTGAACAAACGTGGTACAGACCCACCCAAGGCACATCCGCACCAAGGTTTAAGTAAATCTGGCTGGCGGCTTTGGAGAAGAAGTCGAAGATGTGAATTGTGGACGACGGACAGACGACGGATGGCGGATGGTTAGTCATAACATAACCTCAGCTGAATGAAAAGTCAGCTGAGCTAAAAAAAAAAACAAACCCAAAACGTCACTGCAGCGCGCCCTGTTGACAACAGCTGATATAAATATACCCATAGGACAACCACATGTTTCAACTGGATCTTCGTAGTGCGTTTCAGAGGAAAATGTACGTAAGCATATGCATGTATGTACACCAGCATCCCTTATACAACAATGCAAAGTTGCACTCATAAAATTATTGCACAATTTCAACCATTCCTCGGAAATCCCCGAGAAAGAGCTCTGATGGAGAACCGAGCCAAGCTTCAATCCTCTCAGGTTTGACCCAAAGCCAGCATGAGGTTTGGGAGTATTCAAAAAGGACACAAATAGATACAAAAAGTAAAATATAGAAGAAATTGGTTCTCAGCGAAGTTTTTTTTTTCAATTTCTGCAGTTACGATTTAAATTCTTTTTGCAGAAATCCCCTGCACCAGCCGTGTACAAGTTGGAATCTAAGTTATAATTGTTCATTTACAAAGGTTTGCGTAATGTCGCATGTATATCGATAAGAAAAATGAAAGCCAGGCTACCATAAAAAGTATCCTGGGCGTGACCCTTTCCCGTTTCAGACGTTGTTCTGATTGGGTACTTGAAAGGTCACATTTGGGACCGTATTTGCCGCCTGGAAGCAAATGTACCTTTGTTACCAAGTGGGCTCTACAAAATTTATGTTCGTACTTGCATGGTGAATGAAAGCCCCATTTCCTGGACGGTCTTGCATGAGCTTGGATATGAAGAAAATCAATAAACATGGGTAATTTGGACGCACTTATGTATATTGATCTTTGCTGAAGTCGCCCAAAGAAAAATAATTTTAACCAAAGCATTTAAGCCCCCCCCCCAAAAAAAACCCCTGGATTTCAAAATCCTGTTCACATTGGAGATAAATTTTGTTCATTCAAATGGTATCTTTTATGTGAACCTGTTTTTAGTTGATTTCCTGTAAACGCTTTTGTTTTAACGTGTTATTAGAAAATGATTTTTTGTGTGACACGGAATGACAAAAGTACATCAAAGACCACCTGGCATAGTTTTTGCCATCTCAGAGTAATAAACCTTCACGTAGCAACAGGTGACGTACGAGCGGCAGTGAGAGGTTAGGAATACAGATCCTTTCCCATCCCCTCATTCCCTTAATTGTCTTTGCTAAAGAACAATGACAATTCATAACGAATAAATTCCACTGGCATATGATAGAACTTGTTTGCTCTGTGTGTGTATAATGACGCCACTGTATGTGAATGTTCGACCAGTCAGTGAACAAGACGCATAGCTACCCCAAATACACTCTAATTTGAATGAAAAAAAAAAAACAAAACAGAAAATTAAATAAAAATGAAAACAGCTACACTGCTTTTAACCACTACCTCTAAGGCCGACGTGAAATAAATGAACGCTAAGGATGACCGGTGTACAACCGTGCTGCCTTAAACACTTGCTTTTGAAGGAAGCCATTACCCAAAACGTCAACGCGCTGGCAGACCACGTCCGCGAGTAAACACCCATTCATCCTACACTTTCCACTATATTAAAATGATAATGATAATAATAATAATAATAATATCACTGTATACGTAACGGTATCGCATCCATGGCAACCGGCTTGTCTATGGCTGATGTCTGTGGAAAAGATGCGTGAGCGGCAGTCCCTGCATTTATTGACAAAACGACTGACAGTCCTGTGCTCCAGTGTGTACGTTGCTCTACCCTTGTAATCAAAATTGTGTCTAATCTTCCATCAATAAGACACGACAGTACAACACAAATGCACACTGTATATAAGAAAAGAGAACTGTAAAGGGTTGCATCTGGAGCATATTGAGATTGTCTGCAGTTTGTGCATGAGGAAGCAAGTCGTGCGCTGTGCAATGTTCGTTCATAAAATTCAGTCCCTGAATGAACATTCCAACTCACGGTCCCTTAGTTTGCAATACTCTTACTACGGATGCTGTAACGGAGGCATTCGAGTGTATGCCATGCATATTGTTGACACTATTGAGCAAATCCCGGTGGCTATGGATAGATGCGTGACCGTAGAATATCATCGTCGCGTGCAATATGAGAATCCCAGGTCAAATAGTTTTCGAGTTGTCGGGCGAATGCCACAATACATGTGGCACTGCGACCTTGGGATTAAGTTGCGGCCACCCATATTCAAATTTAGCCCAACCTTTTCAGAGAACTACCACCAGGTACCAAGTGTAAAAGACGTTGCTCAAACAGCTGTTCAGATATGATTCAAACTTATAATCAACTAACGTAGCCCTGTGACCTTCGAACAATTAGGTCAAGGTCACTCACAGACACACTAGCCCCAGTCTCACATTGTCTTTTATATTAGACCATCATAAAGGAAAACATTAAAATCTCAGCTCAAGAGTTCAGGCCCTGTGACCTTGAGGTTTGGTCAATGTCACTCAAATGCAATTACAACCCTGGTCTTGTGGTGGGGCAATTGTCATGCCAAATTGCAAGGTCCTAGATCAAATTCTTCTTTATTAGTTATAACCAAGAATTAGGTTCCCCAGATGGTATATACAACCAATATTTGGATAAAAAGTCAACAATTATAAAATCACAATATTTATAAAAATTACAAAAAGGTCACAGCGCCACCTATTAAGCACATATAAGAACTAGGCATAACCAAATATGTCCTTGTGGGAATTGGAAGCAATTGGCATCTGTTGAACAAATTAAAGTCAGGGGACACCCAGCTCAACTTGTGTTCCGATGGTACTTGATAGTTATATGCTCAGTAAGGAAAAACATTCAAATTTTCTTAAATACTGTCAATTGACTTGTCAAACAAACTCAGTACTAACCCAGCCAAACTATTTGGAAGATTGTGCTTCTCTGAGGGAGGATTCAGTATTACGGGTAGCAATGAAAAGAAAAGACAATCGATAGAGTGGGGTCAAACGTTACATCACCCTGTACCCCCATTCTGTTCGCTTCCACAAAAATTAGCGTTGTCATTTTGATACACAAGCCGGTGCTATGGCGAGGGGCTGGGGAGTTATAAAATCAGTGGAGACAACAATTATGGTCACCCTCGTCACCTGTAATATCTGTTTTTCCTCTCACCAAAGACAAGGTGTATGGGTCAAGCCGTATGGGACGCTCCCAAGCAACACCAGGAATGCCGATCCTGTTACGTTCTCATTTTGTAAAATAGATGTCCAATAAGGTTGTTCTGTTCCCGGGGGGTAAGGTTGTGTAATTCTTATTGCATTTGATTGAATAATACTTCTTCGTATAAACAAATCTGACAAAATCATTTAGGAAAACAACATTATCAGACAAAGTTCCAATCTGTGCTTCGCAAAACATAATCGAAGATATCAGATGACAATAACCGCTGACCATCTGTGCCAAGAACAACCAATAAATTCTTCCACTTCGGAAAATATATACTGTATCATGGGCACAGCCATGGTATAAACGTTATGTGAAAGGACGCCTGTAACCAAAATGCATTAGGTACACAGTGAAGTCACAGTCATATGGTTTTGAAGAAAAGGTATAATTTCGTTGATTGAATTTCTTAAAAAGATTGCGTGACCGATACTTTCCTTGTATGATATACACTGTGATAGGATGTCAAAATTAAGGCTACAAGAACACTGCCAAAATATAAAATTATATGTAAATTTTGTGACATTTTGTTGAATTAACACAAACACGGCCCGCTTTTCTTCAAATGTTTAGAAACATCCTTTGACATCCAAATTGTCCTCAGAAACATAGCAAAGTCACTCCACTGGATCTTCAGTTTTTCGACACAAAACACAGTGCACAGCGCAAATAGTCAGACAAGCCTTTGCCTGTTACCCAGAATTGACTTTGCACAAAGCAATGTAAATAGGTTATGTGTCGTTAATGAGTTATCAGGAATTACTCTGATACATATCGTCGTGGCATAGGGTGCGCATTTCACAAGCTTATGGTCAACGTTTGAGAATTAACTCAGGGGAGTAATTTATCATGACATACTTGGTGCGCATCCCATATTCATTCCTCTGAGCGTTTAAGGTTAACATCTATACAAGCTGTCTACGTGAGTAAATCGCATTCTCTTTTTATGTATGTAGGCTGTCTGTAATTTGTGTACGACGTGTGTGTATGTGTGTGTGTGCGTTTGTCGTCTGTGTGTCACGTGTGTGTGATTTCTGCCGTTTGTGTCACGTGTGCGTGTTGTCCACGGTTTCGTGAAGGGTACGTGTGTTGGCTGTCGTTTTTGTGTAACGTGCGTGTGTTGGCTGTCATTTGTGTGTAACGTGCGTGTGTTGTCTGTCGTTTGTGTGTAACTTGTGTGTTATCTGGTGTTTGCGTGCGATGTGTGTGTTTCGTCTGCCGTTTGTGTATAAGTTTTTTTTCCTGTCTGTCGTTTTTGTGTGCCCGAAGAAGGAGGACATGGACGGCTGCCAAGCCTTCATGGAAGGGCATAGTTGAAAGTCCAATCCTTCCCAGAAGTAGTTAAACCATGCACATTCTATCCCAGTTTCCGATAACGTAGTAATATTGCGACAGAAAAACAAACAAAACAGCTCAACTTACTCTAAACAGTTCATCTTGGCATGCCACATGAGCATACTGCCAAATTCGAGCAAAATACATTGGAACATTCAGAGATATTGCGGTAATGAGCCCTAACGAGCATGTTATAAAGTTGCCATTTGCTCAATTAGGTCACGGTGACACCAAAATCTAATTAGTTCATCTTGCCAGGTAAGGTGAACATATTGCCAAATTTGAGCCAAATATATGGAGGCGTTCTGCAGATATCGCGAAAACGAGAGTGTGCGCATCCGGATGAACATCCGGACGGACGGACGGACGGACAGCCCGGAAAACAGAAACGGTCCCCCTATGGGGCGGAGCCTTAAAATGCCTCAAGTGACAGATCCATCTCCCCTTTTGACAGAAATCAGCTTTGCCACCTGGGGCGTCAAGCAGTGCATGCGGCGCGTGTCCTGCTAATGTCGACTTCAGTCTTCACGTTATGCTTTGTTTATGAAAGCAGGGTCGATGAAACACAATGCGCTGGCTGCTGACGAAACAAACCAACGTCAGCAATAAACATGGGGTCTTAGTTGCCGGGCTTTCTTACAAATTCAAGCCCGGCAAAAAGACCAATTGGCCTTTCGCCCGCACGTTACTGGGATAGAATGAAAAATAAACCCCGCGATATCAGAAGCTATGACAAAGTTTCCTATCCACAATTCTGACAGGACCTTGTCTCCTATCCACAGTCCTGACTGGATGTATGAGATCATACAAATAAACACAATTCTACTCCGTTCCAAACAAGAAAGGTATTTGGCCAACAATTAAAATCTTTTTGTTGTGATAGCAGTAGATACGTTGATTTATATTTTTTTTCTGTCCGGTTCCAGCAAATATCTGCAAATCCGTCCGATACCAACTTTGTTGCAAGGAAAAGTAGACGAGTCCTTAAAATGTCATTTTATTGTTGCAAATCTAATTTTGCAGTGAAGAAAAGGAAGCAAAAAGCAATAAAAAGTGATTGGGGAACACCAGTCTCAACTTTTGTGACCCGTGAGTACTTGAAGACCATTGTTGCATTTATTTACACTGTATGCAGGCCATCTCTTTAAAGATTTTAGTACATCATTAATTTTCTCTTGAATTTCAATTTTAGTTAATTTTATTTTATTTGTGTCCATCTATTTTCATTTGGGTATGAGCATTTTAGGGTTAAAAAACGGACGCCCCATTGTGGACGGTAACGTAGTACAGATTGCAAAACCAGAGTCTGGTCGACCATCCCGTGAATAGAAGAATGGCTGTTACCATACAAGGAAGTGATACTAATGAGGATCGGCAGCGCACGTGAGGCCGCGTGCGTAAATTAGGTCATGAAGACCACATACAAGGCACCAAGTTTGGACACCCGGGGTTGTTGTTGATGCATAGACTTGAAGCCATTCCAAAGTGTTTTATCTGGACCAGAACAGTTGGTGTTTGTGATTTAACCAACTTGTGGAAGCAATGAAGCGTAAAATAATACTCGCGACGGATTCGAGAGGGAAAGGACTAAAACAGTATATTAAGAAGAAATCCAAGGTCACATGGGAACATCCATTAAATTTTAACCATATATATATATATATATATATATATATATATATATATATATATATATATATATATATATATATATATATATATGTATGTATGTATGTATATATATATATATATATATATATATATATATATATATATATATATATATATATATACATATATATATATATATATATACTGTGATGTCATAAAGGCTGGCAGGTGTTGCTGACGGTGAGAAATGGGGGTCTTGAGCAATCTGTCGCCAAACTGATATTTCAGATGGTGATTAACATGGTGTGGAAGAGAACGTGGAGAAAAATCATTATAAATCATTTTGTTACTCAGTTTAATGTGCTGATACTGCAAAAGAAAATTTTAATAATTTAGAACATTTACATTTATTAAGTTCCGTTAAGTATCTATGATTTGCTGATGAGAGGAGCCCTAAAAGAAGTAAGGAAACATCTTGGTTAGGGGAAGTCCAAAGGAAGTGACCTCAAAATTGAATAATTGTTTTTCGAATGAAATTTCTATTTAGTAGGAAAATAGAAACTCCATACCAGGTGTACTCAAAACGTTACTATGAAAACATATAAAGACAATCTGTACAGTACAGTTAATTCGGATATTTTAAAAAGCAAAAATGTTGGGAATACTATCATTGAATGCACACGTTTTACGAGATCAAAAAAGAAGAAGGGGAACTTTCATTTGGCTAAAGAAAAAAGTCATTCAATCATTATGATGCAAGAGGTCCACAGTTCAGAAGATATACAGAAAATTTGGTGTGCAGAATGGGGATATAAAGTGATATATTGTCATGGTGAAAAAGACGCCCCCGGTGTTTGTATCCTATTTAAAAAATAATATTAATTTTGAAATATATAAAATAATTCAGAAAAAAAGAAGGAAGATATCTAATACTGGACATTTCTATAGAAAATAAGAGAATTACTATTGGAAATATTTACGGCCCTAATGAAGACCGTTTTACTTTTTTCGAAGATGTAATAGATAGAGTAGAAAGCCCACCTAATGATAATAGACTTATCGGTGGGGATATTAATATGGTGTTGGACATACAAACAGATAAGAAAGGTGGAATCCCTAGAACCCATTCCAGATCTTTAGAAACAATTAAAAATCGGACAGAAGAAACTGACCTAGCAGACACATAGCGAAAAAATAATCCAGACTCGAGTAAATTTACATGGAAGAGGAAAAACCCTACACCCATACATTGTAGATTTTTTTTCTAGTGTCCTTTGTGCTTGAAGGGTTAATTAAAGATTGTAACATCCTACAAGGTTTTAGAGCTGAGCACTCGGCAGTAACTTTATCAGTAGAAATAGATCAACAGAAAAGAGGTCCTGGTCTCTGGAAGTTGAATTTGTCGTTGCTTAAAGAATTAGAATATATCCAGGCGATTAAAGATACCATAAATCATGTAGATAAACAAATACAGAATTAAACCGTAATATACTGTGGGAAACGGTTAAAATGGAAGTTCCAGTCATGTCTATTAAACATTCATGGTGCAGAAGCAAAAAAAAAAAAAAAAAACAGACAAGAACTGGACGAATTAATGGATTTCAAAGTTAAAGGAGCAATAATGAGATACAAAACCCAATGGTATGAAGAAGGTGAAAAATCGACGGATTTTTTTTTTACTTGGAAAAAGGAAACAACAACATTAAATCTATAAAACTGGACTGCTCTATATTGCCTTGAGTTGCGGGTGTCCTTTTAAAAAAAAAAAAACTTAAAGCTTACTTTTTTTAAATTTTTGGTAGTGATCAGCACTGAATGAGCTGATTTAGGTTCCACATTAGAATCATGAGCACGGCGTTGTCTTTAAAACAATAGCTGTACAAATCGTCTACTATGGCTTCTTCCGCCCTCCCCCCTTCCCCCCTCTCAAGACAGGTAGCCGCCACACACTGCAGAGGACTGCTGTCTGATGGAGCTGAGTCACAGAAATATCTCATCTGCTGCTTGTTGCTGCAGGACGACCTCAAGTGACCTGTGAGTCAGCGGCAACATTTCATTGTGGGTACAGCCATCTTTCGTAACAGCCTTTCATGGTTCCATCGGCCCTGCCGTTGGGCCTTATTGGCTGTTTGTCGTCCGTTGGACCTACGAGTGCACAAGCTACGCGGCTTCATAGCTCATAGCTGGGGCTCAGGGGTAGCAATGAAAGGCAACCAGACCGGGTTTGTTACTCTCCCAATGTCTTGTACCGGTTGCTTCATAAGGGAAAATCAATAATTTCCCAGTCACTGTCTGGGTCATGACGGAGTGGGCTGCGCCAGAAACTGTTTAACAACCCATTCTGCCTAAAATTGTAATTTTAACAGGAAGCGTCTGGATCAATGCTGCCCTTTTGCTGACTTATGATGTGTCTACAGTCACCTCTATAGCATGATGTGCCTATCTCTCAGTTTATCTACATTTTCTTTGTGCAATTCTCTGAATCTATAGGCTAACTGGATATTGCTGCGTCAGCGATTTTGATGCTGCCATAAGATTTGTAGCAGATATGCAATCCAGACCTGTCCTAAATGCATGCTGCATGCATAATCACATTTACTAAAGCTTCTCTGCGGCACCACGCTCTGTACCCATTCCCTCGTCTGTAAATATCACATTTGCCATCCCCTTGCCAATTTCTCATGGACTTTATTACAAGACACCGTCTATCAGCGTCAGCATCTGACCGATCTGCAATGTGCTATCCTCCACACAAGCATAGAGGTACAAGGACTCCATTACTACTCTCAAAGCCATTCCCAATCATATCAAAATGATTGAAAAAGAGAATAATCCATAATAATCTTGAACTAACCTTAAATCATTTTCATACGTGTCAACAAATGCATACATATGAATTATGATATGCATGAGCGTGTAACATTCAAGTGATAGGAAAAATGAATGAATGGCGGGGCTCTTTCAGGGGCTTGATTAATATGGAAGTGGGAGTAAGAGTCTTTATTCTCTACATAACGGGGAACACGTGTCTTTCATTTGGTAGATCGTGAGAGAAAAAAAATTCTTGGTAACGAGGAACATAGACTGATGCTGGTGCCTTTATCCGTGGTAGTTGAATAAAACAGAAAACAATGGACTATAAATTTCTGGGAAGAGGGAAACGAGACCGCTACACCTTACAGGAGCCCCAGCGCACGAAAAGCCTGCTTAGCACAATAAAGATGTCAGTCTCCGCCACTGATAGTACAGTGACAAGCATCGCCTGTTTATCAGTCAAATGATACAAACTGGTTCGTCGGTTCCTTTGCCTACATATATTTACATTATTGCGTGGGGGGGGGGGTGGCTGCTCTTATGTAATTAGTTTTCAAGTCAAACCGGTCAACAAAGATGTAATTTAAGTGTCTTGGGGGATATTATTATCATTATTATTTTTTTTGGGGGGGGGGGGCGAATTCTGTTTTGCTTTTGTTTTAGTCTTTGTGTGCTTTCTATGGTATAATTTCGTCAACAGTTGCCATGAATGAAATATGAGAGGAAGCCGTTGAGGTTAATTATTTCCTGTGTAAACAACTTCCGTCAGCGTGATCTGGTAAGCGCCCTGAGCGCGCGGCGCAAAACTGCAGATTCAGTCTTACTGAATGAACAGAAAGGGGTAAATTACCCGCATATGACAAATGTTACAATAGGCACATGTATTGTAATGTGCTAATTTTATTCAAGAATCTCACGAACCTATCTCCCAATGCAACAATTGGGTGCGAGATATCCATCAGAGGCCACACAATATACAAACATGTTAGTATCCTCATCATCATTAAAATTGTTTAAATCCTGAAATCCGGCGATAATAATGCTACTAGCACTATTGCACAATGTCTACCACACGTGACATGATTATGTATGTATGTATGTATGTATGTATGTATGTATGTATGTATGTATGTATGTATGATTGTATGTGTATATATATATATATATATATATATATATATATATATATATATATATATATATATATATATATATATATATATATATATAAAAAGCATGGATCACACGATACCCTGTCCCTGTTCTGTAGGTTGTTCTGTGTATCGTTCAAAAATTGTTACGAGGGAGCTTTATAGTGCATGTGACCAATTTCGTAAACTGCCTTTCCAAATTTGCACGCAGCTTCTATCTGCATACAGTGAATCCATGTCCACTTGAAGTTTGTTGTCGTGAAAGTGTATGTATGGGTGAATAACCATAATGATCAAACATAAAGAAGTGCGCGTATTTATATGGCCAACAGCTGAGGAAGTATGTGGCGGAAGCCAAACGAAGCAAGTTGCTTGTGGCTCTCACCGGCAAGAATATTTGCAATGTTTCCATTAGACCATGAACATTGCTTATGGTGGTTAGTCTTTCTATGATGGTATTATATCACGAAGATGATATAAGCGTGTCGCACATATTCCGCAATTACAGTTAATTGACTGGCCCTCGGAGGTTCATGTAGACATACATGTATGTGTCAACAAAATACATGACGTTAACTCTTAGTAGGTCTTATAAATTTTCTATCAAGTCAACATGAACCTTCACAGAAGCGTCCAAAAAATCCGACGAGGAAAGCGGTCATTATAGTATAATGAATGTTTCCTGTCGTCGATTTCTACTCAATGTGTTTTCTAAAGGCGCGAACTGAAGAAAAAAACGGTTTATAACACGACATTCTGGACTGTAATTCCCTTTGCTATCTGCTGGATTCAGCGTGAAAAAGTTAAATGTGATTCGGGTGTTTTGCTGGGAGATTATCTAACAAGCCACCACGCCTAGCTCTTATGAAATCTTCCATCGGATGTCACTCACAGTTTAGCAGGTAACGTGGAGTGGGCTTTGAATACTCATATATGATCTTATAATGCAGGAAAAAATAATGGCCTATTTGACATACAGGTAGCTTTGTGTGAAACTCCTATAAGTCCCAAAGTAACTGCAAAGGGTATCTTGATTTCAAACAAGAAATTTTATTGGAATACAAGCCACGGATTTTAAAATTTGCCGGTCATTGACTAATTTTTCATTTTTGTTAAATTTGGCGCCAGGTGACCATTCAGATAAACAAAGAGTAAAGAATATATAATATAATACAATATAATATAATGTATTGTAATGTAATATGATATGATATGATATGATATGATATGATATGATATGATATGATATGATATATATGATATATGATATGATATGATATGATATATGATATGATATGATATATGATATGATATGATATGATATATGATATGATATGATATATGATATGATATGATATATGATATGATATGATATATGATATGATATGATATATGATATGATATGATATGGTATGATATATGATATGATATGATATATGATTAATATTATATAATATAATGACCAGCAAAATGCAATCATATAATTTGCGTAGACATGCAAAATCAATTTCTAGCGAATGTGTCCCCCACGCCCATTATAGCGACCCCCATCCCTCCATTGACGCGTTATGGTGCTGCTTGGCGCAATGAACCACTAAAACAGGTAAATACGAGTTTTATTCACCAACCGTAACAGTAGGGAATCAAATAACTTATCTTATCAAAAGATCGTGTGAGTCATCTGGCCCCATATGACTAATATTTGTCACAGTATGTCCACAACAAGGAATAGTCGATAAGATTCGCACTATTTTTGTGTTGGCGTCAATACAATCTTTCTACCACTGCATCATGCTGTAAACAACATACTAGGAACCAGATAGGAACTCATCTTGAGGTGTCGTGGCTATTCCCATAGGGCTTCCAAATCCTGTGCAGTTGTAGTTGGTTTTCATGGAAATGGTTTGATAGATATGTTCAGATACCACTCTAACCCAGGCAAGAAAGACAACTGCTTTTTCTTTGGGACAAGAGGAAAGACTCCAGTCAGCATCATGCTGGGAGTGGCCCGCCGTCTTATCTGATTAATTTGCATATGCACATAGCAGGCAGGACACCAGAGTCTGTAACTGCACCTTGGGTTTGCCTTGAAACCCTGGGTAAAGAGCCACTACTATTAATAAGGGACTTAAACCATCAGGATATTGTGCATTAATTTTTGTGCAGGCAGTACCAAAAAAAAAAATTAATGAAATTAATATATTAAATCTATAATTCATAAGTTAGTGTAAGTTGTCAGTATGTTACTGTTTTCCTGTCGGTAAACATTACCGTGTGGCCATAAAAATACGGCAAAATGAATACTTTTCCGGGTCAACTTCACAGACAGCAAACTATCATACTACTGTAACTGTTTATGACAAAAACACAAAATCATTGAAAACAAAACTAAATAATGTCATGTGCGATATTCCATAATGTATGTTGAATCCCCACCTTATACAGTGTAGTTTGATGCGGGGGTATGGAAAGGGAGGGAGGGAGGGAGGTAGTAGGGATGGGGATGGGGTAAATGGAAGCTGCCAGGACCCTTTCTGTCCTCGCGTATGCAGTGACATGTAACCATAACACCACATTGCAAGAAGAATCTATTTTTTTTATTCAAATCTTCCATCTTTCTCCATGATCTGTTGGAGATGACAGTCCAAGGAAAGGACCTGGGCAGTATAGAATGTGATTGGTTTCGAGCATCGATGATACGGAAGTGGTGTAGCAAATTTGACTTTTTTTCTTCCTCCTCAATTGCTTCTCTTCATTTTTTAATAGACATGACAAGTTCTCAAGTGGATATAATTTCTGTTTTTTTTTTTTTTGGCGACCCGGGAGCAGTGTCGTTCATTTACCCTCCCCCCCCCCCCATATGATAACAGTTTTCCTCTAAATCTCTACAGCTGTTTATTTTGGCTTGTTCCCTAAAAAAAAATGCGGACGTATCGTTGTTCCAAGAAAATATATATTTATGTACTTGTAAACCATTTGTAGATCCTAAATTATACCATGGTTAGATATCAACTACGTGAACTTGTATTTCAGCCTCGATCACTCATGTCAAATCTGGTCTAACACTCAACCAAAACGAGCAAATGTCCATGTGCACGCAATTCTTGCGGGCAAGTCCACGCTAATATGGTTGAAGCATTCACTCTCCATAATTAGGGACATACATCTAGGCAACTTGGTGCAGGCGCATAAACCTTGAGGTTGAAATCTATTAGGACATCGCGGGTCAATTTTACTGAGCCATCAGTATTAACTCCCGCTGACACGAACACTGCCGTGTAAACATTTTTCTCTGACGTTCATAGGCTGCATTCGAGAAAAACTATCAGATGTTATTTCATTTTTCCCAGATAGACTATGATCAAATGGATGCATAATACTAATAACATTTCTTGTCAAAATGTTTCATACCAAACAAAAATATCTGCCATAAAGTTGGCGTAAGTATAAATCAACAAAATAAAGATGTTTATGTCAGTTTATGAAGCACAAGGGTTAAAGAGGCAGCGAGTGACCAGCGTGCACGCTCCCTCGGTATGTCGGCAGCCAACATGGCGGCATCCTCTTCCCTTGCGACCCCGCATTGAGTCCTTTCTGACAAATTTACTCTGCTAATGAGACATGCTATGAATAATAACCGCACTCCCCACATTTTCTTTCGTTTGTCCTCTTAACTCCATCCGTTGTATTCAAACGTTCACCCAGCCACAACACGATCAGACAGACAGTGATAGTTAAAACAGCGGTGGAGGAATAACCTTAGACCTCTTCCTCCATGCCACAGCAGAGTCTATGTTGCACATGCTTTGTGGGGAATTCGAAGATTACATTCTGTCATATCGAGACTGTACAAGAGGTTCGCCGACCAAAATAATGCGTTGTTTCATTAATCTAATTAGACAAACGACTTCAATTGTTTAATTGTGAGATGCTCAAAAAAAAGACACCATGTAACCATGTGAAGAAAGCCACATGTACGGATTTAAAAGCCATAAATTTCGAGATCGTGCTTTGGCAATTAATTTTAATTTAATGTGACGATTAACTTAGCATGCGAATGTCTAAATCGTGCATAGCCTTTTTGAAACTTGAAAAAGTCAAGTTTACGTCGGGTCCTCAGACAGAGACCACTCAAAACTAACAAAGAATACATCTGTGCATCCAAGCAGTTATATTCTAGCTTAGAAGATAATTTTCTTTAACTTTCACAAATAATCTCATATGCAACCAAGCACCACGAGGCATGCACTTCCAGAGCATATACACTACCAAGTAAATTTATTCTCACCCGGTTAAATCGAAAAACGAGATTTGTGCAGTATGCAAATCTGCATCTGAATGACATCTACATAAACATTCTGAAGATATCCAAGATTCATAATTGAAATGCCCCCAAATAACTGCCTAATATAAGATGTCACGACTTGTGTTCAGTGTTACTAATTGTTTGCATAATAACCACTAACAAGTAGTTGAATGTCACAGTGGTATTTTGAAGATGGTCAAGATACAAAACGCAAGTTCCCTTTTGTGCAAAATTTCCCGCACATAAAACCAGGCAAAATTTGGACCCTCGAAAATACAAGCTTCAGAAAACGTCATATGTTTTATTGGTAAAGAAATAGAAAAAAGGAAGGCAGAAGGCACTTTTGGGGGACAAAACGGATAATCTTGTCTATGTTGGCACAAACTCATAATTCAAGCATATTACTAGTCATGACAAACATTCTAGAAGCTTAAGATGATCAATGAGTCACATTTTATTGGGGAGCATCACGTGTCTCCTGACGACAGTAATTAACTTTCACGTGCCTTTATCAATCATAAATGAAATTACCGTATTATTTACCTCCCACCGTAGTACAGTAACGCGGAGGCAGTTTTTGGGGATTTATATTTGCAGGCCTTGTCCAACTGTGTTGGACAAAAACATTCTTCACTAAATAATCAATAACTACATGATCTTCAAATCTTCAAAGCTGCTATAAAAAGATATCAAATAAATAAAACCTCACATGCCTGTACATAAGCTTGTCAGACACTCTGTGCATGTCGGGTATACACAAACAATTCCAGGCGTAGCCGCACAATACTTCAATGCGTCCATAAAATCAAGTAAAAGCCATCATGGTGGCAAAACTAACTTTTTTGTGTCGTCCTTAAAAAGTTACCTCAGAGAGCAATTTATTTATTCAGTGCCTAGGTTTGGGCTGAGTCAACAGCTTTCCTCAGCGCCCCGAGGAAAGCTGTTGACCAGGACTATATCATATTCTTTGTAAATCAAGGCATGCTGGTACTTAAATAAAAGGTCTTTCTACAAGGAATTTTAAAATAGCGTCCTAACTATAATTCAGAGCAGTTCGTTTTAAGTGGTTCAGCACGAGTGGCAGTTAGAACTGGAAGAGTTAAAACGTCACGAATGTCATGCGCCTCTCATCAGCATATCGGCCTATCGTCGCAGTACGTGAATTTGGCCAACATGAAAGCATTTCTTTATTCACAAGCATGGCATTTTGGTAAAATTGTTGTCTCACGTGGGGCACACGGGTATGTACCCAATTTGATGCTCTGAGTCGGATACCGGGTTTATTTTTTCTTGATCCTGGTATTATGAAATCTATTATTTGTGAAAATTATTCTCTTAGCGTTTATATATATATATATATATATATATATATATATATATATATATATATATATATATATATATATATATATATATATGTATATATGTATATATATATATATGTATAAATTAAGTCAATGTGATATATTGTACATTTCCTTTGATATTTTTTTCCTTTGTGTAATTTGCAATTTATTTTCATTTCCTCAAAAATGGGGGTCTGTTTCTCCTCGTCATCCCCTTTCTCTTCAAATGAATTCGTTCGACCCCAGTTCTAGCATTTCGTCCTTCAGCGAAACCAATTTCATAAATGAACTTTTTGTTTGTTCCCGTTTAGTTCACGCTAGTCCGAAACCGCACCTAAACAACTAAGGCATGCACAGTCAGTATTCTAATTAAAGCTTATATATTAATTAAGTTATGATACGACTGACTAAATACACAATCATTATTTTCATTGATATTAATATCGGGTTTTCTTTTCTTCTTTTTTTTTTTTTGTTTGTTGTTTGTTTTTTTTGTTTTTTGTTTGTTGTTTTTTTTGTTTTTTTGTTTGTTGTTTTTTTGTTGTTGTTTTTTTTTTGTTTGTTGTTTTTTTTTTTTTTTAAATTCCCTATCAACAGTGTATAGCGGTCTTGTATCCAGTCTTATGACTTGATCATGCTTCCCATGTTTATAAATGACATGGCAGCATAATTTGTAAGGTCCTGTTTGTACTGCATATATAATGTGTGTCTCTTTGTGTTTAGATAATCCATTTTACTGGTCATCTCGATGTACCATCGGGTAATCCAGCAGAAATAAATATGTTTAAACAAAACTAATATCCTTCTTGTAAAAGATGAACCTATTAGAAAAAAATATCACAAGAAATAGAATTAT
>OZ026623.1:68262594-68327594 GCA_964020975.1 Hermodice carunculata
TCTAGTATTTTCGGACACAAAGTAGTCAAGTCAGCATCTCAAATCCACGTTAGGCGTGATGAGTGTGTGAAAATAAAGGAATAGTACCCAAGGACTGAAGAAATACAGGCCACAAGCAAATAGTAAATAGGTCTCGCTGTCACCCAGTTACCTGACAAATTTGAACTGACATCTTAGTCCGCACAGGTAAAAATACGAGGTTCTCCGGAGTCAAAGAAGACTGGAGTTACAGATTTGGGGTCACTGAGCTTCTTAGGAATACGGTCCGGATTTTGGAGATTGTTTGGATTTTACTTTTTTTTTTGCCAAAAACTGTGCCTTCCTTGGTGGGGGTCCCCCTTTTCATTGTGACCTAAATATTTGACTTAGTTTCGTTACACTTCCTTAGGGTCCAGTAAATATGTGTCTGTTTGTGTGTGTTAAGTTTCAACAAGTTGTAGCTTGCTAGTGGGCACATTTCTTTCCTCGTTGATACACATAGACGTTTTAACCAAATTAAGTGGAAGTTTAACGAAAGTCGCAGCCTGCACGCATGCGTTGATATTGGTTTGCCTGCTGACATACTGTG
Organism: Hermodice carunculata; assembly: GCA_964020975.1. Lineage (NCBI taxonomy): Eukaryota > Metazoa > Annelida > Polychaeta > Eunicida > Amphinomidae > Hermodice > Hermodice carunculata. Next base: position 68,263,163 of record OZ026623.1, read on the forward strand.
GCGCTTCAGAAAACTACATCACTGTTCACAGTTGTTGCAGCCTGCACATGCGCTTTAGTTGTGCCTTATCCATTGACGAACAGTGAAGTTTTGTAAGGTTAGTTCAATTTCAAAAAAGCTGTAGCCTAGATATGTGCATTATCATGGTCTTATACGTTGATTATTAAAGTTAATTAACCAATGCTTGAGTGTACTATTCAGTGTACAATTATTGAATATCGTGCAAATCAAAAATGACTTGCTATTCAAAAAGGGCGGCAAGCTTTTCAAGTTAGCAGGTTTATCTCAAGGCACATTAAGTCATCAAAAGTAGGAAACATCACTCCTTGGAAAGAAGTAGTAGTCCCCAGAAGTGCCCCCTGTGATTGTCCGACCAGTGGTCTATTGAATAATCCCGATAGATACATCTAAGGTATATCCCCAGCAAGTTCGGAGAACATCTGGCGGTCGGTTGTCTAGAAAACTACTACACACACAAACTGGTACCGCTGCACTAATTACGCTGCCGTGCTTTTACTGATTGTTATGCCATTTCAAAAAGTCAAACAAGAGGCCCATGGGCCAAATGCTCTGCTAGCACTATGGCTGTATTGCACCTGTTCATTTCAAAGTTGTCAGTCCTCAAATGGCTTCTGAACATGTAAAGCTTATGTGATCTTAATGTCTAGTTTGTCGACCAGATTGCACTTCACTCCACATGTAATCATGTTGTGCAATTCCTAACGTGGATATTGTTGCATGTGCCAAGACAACAATGAGCGACCCCTCAACTTTATGTCCTCAGTGACCTTGGGACAGAAGATCAAGGTCACCCACATTATGTAATACTAGAGGCCCATAGGCCTGGTGCTGTCCTGGCACTGCCATGGGTGTCCAAGCTACACCCTGCCATTACAAGATCACCTCTTTCAACTTTTTGACCTGTATATTACATAATATTATAGGTGGCGCCACCAACATTGATGTCGACAAAGATTTGTATACACTGTATAACTGCTAAACATTACATGGGTTTATCTTAAGATTTGTGGGGTGCACAGCATTCACGAGATGACCCTAATATTCAAACTGGCCATTTGACCATGACTTTCTACTCAAATTAAGAATTGTTACAATTGAAAATATGCGTCCAACATCTAGCTTTTCATATATAGTCTGTTTGCTCAAATCGGGTTATAACTTTTCGAGTTATTGCGGAAAAGCAATAAACTTGGACAAGCGCCAAACTCCATAATTATTGGGTCACAGTGACCGAAAAAGCAAGTCACCAAGCACACATTTTTGTATTATGTAGTCACGTGCAATTTTGATCTGGAGGCTCAATTCTCTTTGCCATTGATGTCCAAACTACACCAGGCCATTATAAAATCACTTTTTCAATTTGAGAGGCATGGTGCCCTCACCAAAAGAGGTCAAGGTCACTGATATTTCATAATATTTTATCTTATATTTATCATATAAATTTGACAAGTCTAATCCAAATTGTTTTCCAAATATGGAAGTTTACATCTTAAAACACATTTTGGCTCATAGTTTCTGTCAAATTAGAGGTGGCGCCACTAGTATCATTACCAACTTAGACTTTAACCATCCCCACCAAATTTGGTGATGATCCGCCTAAAATTAAAGATGCTAGAGTGTTCACAAGATTTTCACATTTTGACCCCTATATTATATAATAATGTAGGTGGTGCCACAAATATCGAACTCGGCCTAGATTTTCTTACATCCTATAAGTCCTGAAAGTTATAATGGGCTAACTTGAAAACTGTGGACGGAATCGCGCTAACGAGCAAAACTTAACAGGCGGACGGACGCACGGAGAGACATGTTCGGTCGCAAAAGCTCTGAAACCTTTGGTCAGCAGAGCTAACAATGAGGAAACAGCAGTAGCCCGGGATCAGTAGCACCACTTCGTGACAACTTAGGTTCAGGCCGAATGAAACAACGACGGAACAAAGTCATCAAGCATATCTTTGGGAGAAGTCAACAATTTTAAAAGCAAATACCAGTTAAAAACGAGAGCACATCACCCGTCCAATACCTTGCGGTCTTCGGTACCTAGTGCTCTTCTTATCAGAGATGTCAAAGCAATGAGGCCAGCGGTTTAAGAGATTTTTGAAAATTGCTGACACACGAACAAAAAAAAATATTATATATATATATATATATATATATATATATATATATATATATATATATATATATATATATATATATATATATATATATATATATATATATATATATATATATATATATAATTTAAAAACATAGGTGAAGCAAGATCATTTGAAACTACTTGGCAGAGATTCACACAAGGTACATCTCCACAAAATTTTAAGAGGTTCCGACAAATATTTGGTGAAATGAGCCCAAACAAGCGAATTGTTTGAGGATAAGATCGGACGGACAGTCACCCTATAAACCCAGTTGACTGGCAAGACAGCTAAACTGACAGCTTGGAAATTTTGTTTAGATATTTGTATAATTAGTTTGGAGCAAATCTTAACAAAAGTCCATCGTTTCTCTGCAAAGGCTTTAACAGCTTCATATGAAAAACAAACTCAAATCCGTTTGCATTTTTTAATAATGGATAATTATAATCCAGGTCGCTGGTATAGCCTGTATTACATGGTGTCAGGTTGCTAATTGAGCCTCCAGCACATGGTGGTACCGTGCACGTTGCTGGCAGAGCCTCCATCACATTATGTCACTTTGCTAGTATAACCTTCGTCATAATGGTGTCACTTTGCTAGTAGAGCCTCCACCACATTACGTCCCTTTGATGGCACAGCCTCCGCCACATAGTGTCACTTTGCAGTTAGGACCTCCATCACATGGTGTCACTTTGTTGGTAAAACCTCCATCACATGGTGTCACTTTGGTGGTAGAGCCTCCATCACACGGTGACACCGGTGCCTTTACCCGACACAGGTACTCCGCAGCGTTTCGAAATGGGCCGTCCCTTCCAAAGGCAGCCATATTTTAGCATTGTGCGTAAACTGAATGTTCAACGACTTGACTGGCCATTTCCTGTTTTACCAGATTCAAGTGAAGAGTTGGAGACCAAGATGGTTGTTTATGATGGGAAAACACTACGCTGCACTTCTGATATGTTTGTAAACCAACAGAATTACCCACAGATGCCATAAAACACTCGCTCAGTTTCCCACACAACAATGTATGCCGTTTGTGCCTCTGTACTGCACTTTCGCTGGGCCAGGCTTCAAATCGCACTTTGCGGTCGAGGCTATACTGAAAACGTCGGTGAACTCGATTGTGAGAGAATCCTGGCAAATTCTATTCCCATGTCAACAACTTTTGGTATGATGAGTTTAACCAATCAAAGCGACCAACTGCAAGTTATAGAGCAATTTACCAGCAACTGTAACAACAGACAAAGTACACTGTCACATGTTCCTGATATCCTTCTGTTTTTCCTTTGTGTATAGAAATATACTTTTTTTTTCAGAATCAGATAATAGATAATAAGGCAAAGATCTAGGAGAAATGTTCACGGGGCTGGTGTCTCCAGTGTTTAAAAGGCAAAAGTGTTTTGTCCTTGTATTTAACTCTTTTGACTGAGACGTTTTGTTGAATGGCCGGCTTCGTTCTTGCCATTAACTCTCTGACACCAATAACTTGGCAAAAGATCTGCTTCGTTCTTGTATGTAATGCTTTAATTTCACAAATGATCTAGTTTGTCCTTATGCCTAACTCTTTTTAGCTTTCACAATTTGATCAATGATCTATTTTGTCCTTGTGATTAATTCTTTAAGTGAGATAGCCTGGCTAATGTTCCTGGTATGACCCTTTAATTAAAAGCAATCAACATTCTTTCACTTTTTTTTTCTCAGATCTCACATACTAATTCCGCGCGACCGTTGACTGCGGGCTTTTGCTGGTTGATGTTCGCTAAGCATCACGATCACATATTTGATTAACGTAAGATAAGATAAGAACAAACTAGAGCGGATGAAAATCAGTTTATTCTAACGCATGTAAAGTCTTCTGATCCCACAGGCCACACTATATTGTAAATATAGAGGACATTGAAAAAAGATGGGCGGCAAAAGTGAACTAAAATAATTAGCAGTGCTAATTAGCATAAGGGAAATAATATATTATCGTTTTGACTGCTGATATAATTTAATTTTTCCTGACGTAATTCCTGACGTAAAAAAACGCAAATGTAGACTAATTGGGGACCAAAGACTGTGACCAATAAGTGGCATGATGAAGTGGATTGGTTAAAAGAAATGCACAACACTAGCAAATAATTGAGCCGCATTCATAATGTTATACTTTTTGTATCCAAAAACAGAGGCAGAGCGGATTCAGCTTGTTTGATCATGTTTTCCAACATTAGGATAACCCAATGGGCTAATTTGAAATTATATTGATGTATTACAAACACACCCCACCCACTCCCAACCTTGCTAAATTAATATAAGCTGGGACAGACAAAGTGTTATGTTACGAAATACATTATAGAACTACCAAATAGTATGAATTTCCCACTTTGCCTCAGGGCATGGCAAGTATTATCCCAAATGCTGCATACACAGTTTCTGAACGTACCAAGCGAACCCGTTTTGCCCCAGGTTCTGCTGACCCTTTGTTGAAGTGTTCCGGAGTCTTTACATTATAAGAGGGTTCCTGTGAGTATAATATACCAAAATGCCCCGTGTCACTCTCAAGCTTACCATAGTGAAATACATAAATTTCGTTTTAGAGTACCCCTTTTTATGTGGAACGCTGTGTAGTTCTCAAGAGAACATATATAAGGACATATCTTTCCATTTAGCAGCCGATGAGCACTTTCAAAATTCTTTTTTGTAAACGTGTATTTATTAGTTGTAAAAGTATTGAAGTCAGGGAACAATATAGGATTTTGTACACTCAGCATTTGTATCCATAAATGCTGACTTGGAATTTTGGCCAACGTTTGTGCAAAGTCCAGGAATCGATACGTTGAACTTTGATGCGGGTATATACGAAATTTGTATTTGGTCTTTTCGTCCAAACCACTTCCTGGTTGTCATTACCCTATTCCGTTGTCCGAACTCGCTACACTCCGTAAGCTAGCCTGTCACTGTCAAACATGTATACAAAAGGAAGTACTTTTGTCACGTTCTTCTGTAGAATTTTGACATAGGCTGTATTAGCCCAAATAAATTTAAGAGTCTTCAGCGGATAACTACTCAGAACATGTTTCGGAGCCTGTACCCGTACATGTCTCTCTGAGTAGCAGCTCCTTGTCTTAGCTAAATATTTAGCAAAGACAACACACACAATAAATAGGGCGTGGCAGATCATGAATTAGCTAAATAAAGGAAGTGTTTTGCTAATGATTGCAGAGCTTTAATATGAATGCCCAATACCTATCAAACCAAACATAATTCTTAAATTGTACGGAACAAGTTCAGATAAGAATAATGTGACTTACCCCTGAACTAGTATGTACCCTTTGTAGCTGGATTCGACACATTAGTCCAACCAGTTGCCAGTGTATAACTGATGTAGAAACAAACTGTGGTTATAGATTCAAACTCAGTAATTACAAAATAAACAGTTACATCCAGACACCTGTATAAACCTGGGGAATTCAGAGCTGAGTCTAACCTCACTTTGAACTGCCAGCATATGGATATGAGTGACCTAGATACAGAACATAGTAACCCAGTTTTACCAAATTTCTGTCAATGTACATCCCTACCAAACTTGAAGTGGATCTAATTTAAGGTTTTGAAAAAGAATAACCGCAAAATATGTATGTACACGAGTATCCCAATATAAGGTATGCTGATATATAATCTTATAAATTTGTATATTATTTCAAAACATGGTTAAAGATCAGATGAAAATAGTGATGCCACGACATGTATATGTATGGTAGAGTCAAGCTACATTGTTGATAAGTTTGAAGCAAAGACAGCATGTGGTTTGCAAGAAGCCGAAAAATACAAAACACAGAAAGAGTGGGGTGGATCACTTTAGTCCAAGTTCTGTTTCAGCCTGGCAGGCAGAGCACACAATGTCTGCAGACTGGTTCTTTAATCTTCCCTGATTTTAGTGACAGTGAGGCTGCCCTGATACTAATTTGTTTGTCAGAGTTGTCATGTTTATTGTGATATAAGCAATGAACCTGTTTATTGAATGTTGACGTCTTTGTTTCAGCTTAAAGTGCATAGTTGTTGAAATTGCCTGTTGATGGCCTATTTGATTTCCTATACTTGAAATATTTCTTGGTAGGAATCCCATTCCATTATGCCCCCAAACCAGAAAAATCCCACTGCAACCCCCAATGCCATTCCATCTTGTGCTTGGTTTGCCTGGCGTCTCTGCATCAAAATAACATTTGTGTTACAGATAGAAAGGGGGCATTTCAAAATATTCCTATTTTGAAGGCACACAGACAGATTTCTTGTCAAGCAAATACTCTTTTCCAGCTTTCCTTGTATGTCGTTTTAACCTCAAACAGCCTCCACAGCCCGCCTGCATGCTGACAGCTGTATACCAGTGCAGCTCGTGATACGATTATCAAATGTCGCCATATTGTTTCGGTTTTTTAAAACTGCTTACAAAGAGCGTACGACAGAACAGCAAAAAAAGCGACATAGAGCCAGATAGGTTTCACGCGGCCAGCCTCCAGTAAAAACATGAAATACAGAAACATTGAGGCGTTGAAGGGTGAAGAGGATTATGAAAGCATAGACAATCATATTTTTTGAATAACAACACAGATGTCTCCTGAGAAAACAACCTCCTTGCTTTATTTGCTTCCATACCATATATATACCTGTCCCTGTGAAAGTCAAGCTTCCCTTCGGATATTCATAATTCAAATCACGTTTCATTTACTTGAATATCATACACATTATTTTTTTGCTCTGTGAAAGTAAACCTGCTGTCCGGATATTTAGGATTCAAGTCACGGATGCCTCTGCGCATGCGCCACAAGAAGTTCTCAACGTGTCAATGAATCTCCAGAACAGCATGCACTCCATTTCGAAGGAAGTGTTATTTGAGTTGTGGTCGTGTACTGTTAAACTCCTTGTTGAGGTTTATATTAAAGATTACTAATTGATAGTCCCGTTTTTGTTGATCACTAAGTAGATTTTCTGTCATTGTGACACCCCTCACATATTGCAACCCTATTTTATCAGTCCCTTATATCAGGTGATCGTAACACGGAGATTCTACCGTATGTAAATACATCTATTGCCACGGCACATCGTTCCCTGGCTCCCATCTTTGGCCTGCATTTTGTAGGTGGGCATATTTATTTTACCCGAATTACCTGGTAGTACATTGAATGAGCTAAACACGAGGATACACTCTATTTCGAAGGAAGTGTTATTTTCGTTTCATTTCATATTGATCGATTTTTATTGCAACTGACGTTTCTTTGGCATCAAGGACCGAAAAATATTAAAATGAAACAAAATGTTGTTGACGTTGAGCCCCTCTTAATGCTCGGGTCGGCAATCGTAAGCCATCTTCCGTGTCCCCCTGACGTGCGGCACAGACTATGTGCCTTAGCCTTCGACCACTGGGGCATAATGAGGGGCCAACGTAAAACAAACGTGATCAAACCCCTAAATCTTCCAGCATTCTTGCTTTAACAAATGTTCATCATTTATATTGGAAATTGGCTCGCCACATATCTAGAAAGTTCAAGTGATATGCTGTTGGTGACGCATCTCTGTCATTCCTATGCCATGATATTATGAAAGTACATAGCTGGCAGACCGTCACCTGATAACATATACTTTTTGCTCCTGCATCTGCTTGCGTGTTTTTAATTTATTTATTGTTCTTAGTAGTAGTAGTAGTGTTTGTTTGTTTGTTTGTTTTTGCGTGCGTGCGTGCGTGCGTGCGTGCACCGATCCATATCACTTATAAATCCTCAAAAAAACAATGTATACCCTGATCTCCCCTTCTATGTTTTCATAATCTACAGTAACCTAATCGGAACATATAATAAGACGATATCATCAACCTGTTTGAGCAGTCGTCATAATCTTGCTGCCACACGTTACAAGTGTTCTGTTTTGTATTTTTAGGAGCTCCACGTTTTATGACGGAGATGAGGAAGTTCCTGATTTAGGTCACAGATATTCAGACAGCTGATCCCATGGGAACCAAGGATAATTGTGCGAGTCACATTCTTCTGGCGTAAAATTAACCCTTTTTACCCAACTATGGAAAGCAATTCTTTGGGTAGGGTATAAGTATGTATTTTGTCGATCGATGTGCTGCTCTGTACTTTGACCCGTTTTAAAGTGAAGGTCAAATAGCGATATACATAAATTAAGAAGTACAAAGTAATTTTTGAATTCTTATCAAACATCACGTGAAAAAGATCGTTTCATCCACCGATCACGTGAAATATAAACTCATGACCACATGTCAAACCAAAAGCATTTATCCTTTCAAATTTAAGGCCATTTATTCTGCGTTTGTTCCCACTCATTCCACCAAGGTCAGCGGGTCTGGAAAAACACCCCTGGTCTCATCTAATCAACAGTCTACTCTCCTCTCTCTCTCTGTAATATTTTCTTTTCTTCCTTTTTTATATTTCTCTGTGTGTGTGCCTGTCTACCCATCCGATGAAACAAGACCCCAACTTACAATATGCCCCAACTATGGCAGAGTCTGCAGGCATCCGGGCGAAACTTGGAAACATTCATATAAAAATGCCTACATTTAACCCTTCGCAACAGAAGATTTGTCAGAACTTATGCTTATGGCGGATACCATGGTAATTCATCAGATCGGCTGTCACAGACATGTCCATTTCAAAAGAGCAAGTAAATTTTGGGGGTTGCGCAAGGCACCAATCATTCTGAAATATCCCTTGACAGCCTGTTTGTCTCTTTCTGGTGATTGTCGGCTCATGTTTCGTGATTTGAAGTCGAATCAACCACGTGGGTTCAAGACGTAACGAACACCAACGCATCAACGCACACCTGACATCAATAGATGGTTGCCTGTGGACCCATGAGAAGACGGAACACATAATTCTATCGTTTTTCTGCAGATTTGGGGTTCTTCTCGGCCTTAATTTCTTGTTATTTAATACGAACTTTAGAAACAGATTGTGTATACTTGGGTCTGTTTAACGCTTACCATGTCCCAGGTAACTTGTACAGATTCGTGTTGAAATAATGTGCCAACAGTTACTTTTAACCGTACAAAGGTTTCCTGATACAAAATATACATGGTGGGTTTCACACATGGCGCAACACACTAAACAGCATGATCCTTGGCCCAAAAAGGTCACCGAGGCGCGTGTCCAAATCACTCGTGTATTTTGGGCATCACAAACCTAACTCAGAAACTGCCCCCCCCCCCTTTTTTTTCATATTTTCTCCCACCATTGAGGACAGCCTTAGAAATGTTCATGAGGTTGTTTTCAAGACAACCTCTTTTAAGACATCGTTGAACTTGTCGACTTCCATGGTGAGTAACTGGTTAACCGTCCATAACAATGGAACCAGCATGCGAGGCATGCATGAAATCAACATTGATGTGTGGACCTAAATTGTCTGGACAAAGTGCTATGAATCACGGAAAAGAAAAAAAAATTTCCGAAGGAATGGCACATTAAGAATTGCAACGATGCCTGCAAGTGAAAAGCAATATACGAACATCCCATAAGCGGTCAATACGCATCTGACAGGAATTTAGAAATGACTTTTGAAGGAAACTTCATGACTGTTTTATTCATGTATCTTTTATGACCATAGTGTTTTTATACTTCATAAAGCAAGCAGGCTTACATGATCTCTCGCGTGGCAAAAGGGTACGAAGCGTTAAAAAATGACCCAGTTGTCTCCATTGCATGGCTGGTATGTAATGCGAGAATAAATTACTCTGAGGTATAGATTTTTTTCCTTTGGTTCTAGTATCCTGCATAGTCTATTTTTATCCCCTTTTTGTTCCATGAAAGGAGTTTGAACCGAATGCGGTGCAGCAACAGGTTCATCGTTCTGTCGCCTGACGGCTGTGCGACTGTAATAAACAAGACCGACTTTTCTGCGCAATAATCGGCAGACAGATGGGACATACGTTTATTGACCAATGTGATCACACCTGATATCCCCCCCCCCCAGTAAAGGCACTAGCAAATCACACACCTCTACATTCAAAACAATACGAGACAAGCATGTTAATTACCCGCCACAACTGCATACCTGATTGCCCAGTGTCGCTTGGCGACATCTTTCTAGTATCACTTCGGTAAAGAGTTCTGCAACTACCGCAATTTTTCCCACGTCCTCTAGTTTCATAATAAATTTAAATTTTTCTTGATTGTCGATATTATTATTAAATGATGGGAAATATCGGCTAACTTGTTAAACATTGCACTTCTTTCATTGTCATATTTTCTTACCGCTTATAATGAAATGAAATTCGTCTGTTTCTTTGCAATTTTCACATTTTCGTTCTTCGACCGGAATTTTGTGGGGACCTCTGTGTCTACCTGTTTCTATTTTAAGGTTATTGGCACTTACTCCAAAACGAGTTTTATTCTTTTTAACCTGGCTATCGAGCATTATAATAAGATACTTTTTCCAAATTGAAGTCGTCCTTAAATTTCTTGTAGGTTCTTAATTTCTTATCGGCTTTCGCATTATTCGACATGTCCGATGTCTATTTGTTGATAAAGTTATTCTTTAATCTTTTTAAAAAAAATATTACAAGGGAAATCAGGTGTGTTATAACCGATGTATTTCCCACCTATTTTCGAAGCCCATATGATAAAACAGGTTTCTCAGATGATAACTATTGCAATTTATCGGTATTAATGTTTTTTACGCTACACAGAAAGCAGTCGTAAAATGGAGAGTTAGGATTCATGTGCACTATTCTCAGCCAGTTTTTTGTACATTTGTTTTAATATTTGCATGCTTATTGTATGCCAATGTATATTTTGATCACGCAAAGCCATCTGTACGCGTCTTAAATTAAGACAGCTGCTCCAGCTGAATATTGTGTATCCATACTTTGTAGAACTGTGGTAAGGTAAAGATTGCGCATCATGCATCAACGTCCTAATCACAATGTTTTAGCGCATCACGCTCAAATGATAATGCTAATGATGATGATGATGATGATGATGATGATGATAATGATGATGGTGATGATTATGATGACGTTAACTACGATAATAACGACGAAAACAAGAGGACTGTCATAGTCCTGTACTTAGCTGATCTTGCATTCACAGATTACAGTGGACCTGTAACCTTGGCAAATGGGTCATGATCACCCATGATCAGTCTCAACTTCCCTTATAGAGATTCATCACCCCTTTAAGTGCCACCATCATGAATAATATCAATGTACATGATCAAATAATCATTGAGCCATGAAGCGAAAAATAAAAATTGCCGTGCGTAACCTTGGGAGTCACGTTAAAAAAAAAAAGAAAAAAAACTTACATTCTTCTTGTAGCCCTTAAGGAGGCCACTGTGGTTTGCGACATCAAAGGCTTTTCCCAAATATTACATGAGTAACCACATTACTTGTGAAATTTACTATTATTTTTATTATTTTACCTTTGGGATAAGGTCAACGTCACCTATGTATTACCTTAACCTAGGCTTTCCAGCGGACAATCATTTTTTTTTTTTTTTTTTTTTTTTTTTTTTTTTGAAATTTGAAAGTTCTATCACCTATATTTCTTAAGAAATCACCCAAAACACTAAGAAAAACTAAAATAACCCTGCGACCTTAGAAATATAATCAAAGTCACTTACGCGTTGTCTCAGTTGGACTCGTATGGGGACCATTATCACGTGAAATATTGTATCGAATAACTCGAATAGTTCTCAAGCCGTCATCGTAAAACTAATCTCTCCAAAGTTATCCTGTGATCTTGTGGACCATGTCCAGGGGACCATCATAGCATGCTCAACTTGAAGGTTCTTAGTAAAACATTTCTTGCGTCATTACAAAAGAATTATGTTGCGAGAAATTGGCCCAGTTTCACAGTGCGAGCATGCTTAACCCCCCCCCCCCCCTTTAAAAAAATGTCAGTAATAAAAATCATTTGAGCGTAACACACAGCAGATTTGATAGAAATCAAGACAAGGTACATATCCACTAAGCGACAAGAAGAACTGGCTACTGTTTAGGATTAAAGTACATATAAATGCACTTACACAAGAATTTAATGATCACACCCTTATTTCGGAAAATTGTTAAAAATCAGGCAATAAAAGCAGTGCCACGTGGTGAACAACTTAATACAGACAAAGTAAAGGGACATTTCTACTAAGTTTGAAGAAAATTTAGCTTGCGGTTTTTGGAGCTGCAGGAAATGACAAAGGACAAAACACATTTGAAAAAATCGAAAATAGAAAATCACAGCGCCATCTGTTGTAAAATTTTAATTTCTGTGAATATACCGGACCAGACCACAAGATGTGCTCCGCTTACAAGACAGCTGAACTAATAAAAACGACAGTAGCAGTAGAAGAAGTAGAAGTAGGAGTAATAGTAGTAGTAGTGGTGGTAGTAGTAATAGTAGTAGTGGTAGTGGTAGTAGTAGTAGTAGTAGTAGTAGTAGTAGTAGTAGTAGTAGTAGTAGTAGCAGTAGTAGTAGGAGTAGCAGTAGAAGTAGTAGTAGTAACTGCAACTGTAGAACGGTAACGTTCTAATGATCGCGGATAATGGTTACAAAAGGGCTACCAATACCATACATAAAATATTAATGATACAAGTGACAAAATGCTGCCAAAAATATAGGGAATGATGATGATGATGATGATGATGATGATGATGATGATGATGATGATGATGATGATGATGATGATGATGATGATGATGATGATGATGATGATGATGATGATGGCAACATAAAGATTTTGAAGGGGTTAACAAATTGAATGCGATGTTATCAAGTACTAATGATGACGACAACGATGATGATGACGACGACGATGATATCATACTGGTATTATAACAAATAATGACGGAAATTTTGCAAGACAAAATATTGATCATGTGTGCTAGTAGAATGATAATCACGGTAATGGAAAATGTCATAAATGAAAAAAACAGTAACAGTATTGATAATAATATGTAGAATACTAGTAATATTAAAAAGAAATAAACTTGTAACAGTAAAATAATAATGTTGACAACCTTAATAGTAATATTAGCTATATGAATGATTGTAGCGATCAACACTATAACAATAAATATCATGTTAATAATAATAATGATAATTATAATAATAATGATCATTAATAGATCTCTTCTGGTCAACTCACATTGATTATATTGTCGCCAAATCTAAAAAAAAATAAATAAATAAAAAAATAGCTAAATCCTTAAACGTTTAAAATACACACTAAACGGGCAGTCGTTAAAATCGCTCTATTTTCCCTTCGTACTTCCTTGTTTAGAATATGCCAGTGTACCAGTGTAGTTTGGCATTGATGCACACAAGGGGATAAAGACAGATTGGAGGCTGTTCAGATGGATACAGCCCGTGTGGTGACAGATGCCCTTGAACATACAAGCCCTGAAAAAATCCGTTCTGAGATAGGTTGGGAAATGCTTGCTGAATGTGGGAGAAATAATAAATTGGTGCTTATGTTTAGAAGTAAAAATGGATTTGCCCTTAAATATCTCTGTAATTTACTGCCAGGAAAAACTTCGATGCGTGGTAATCAAATGCATGCCACTGATGCCAAGAAAGTACATTCTACAATGGAATCTATTATCACGATCTGTTGGAAATTTGGAACATCTGGACAACTTCAAAACGGAGTTTAACAAAACCCAACATAAACGTAACGATCTTAATCATCTGAGTAAAAGGGGAAATTGCTATGATTCATTCTAGAATAAGGATGAGCTGCATCCAGTTGAACAGTGACCTCTGTAAAATAGGAGTTGCTGACTCCACAGTGCAGAAAGTACTTACCACTTCTTTTTTTGAGTAATACAAATATATTCTTCTTGGAAATGACTCACAGTAAAAGATATTAGCGCATGGAACTTTTAATTTGAAGACAGTATTATTTGGTATAAAAGGTAAAGGAAATATAAAGAAGCAAGACTAAAAAAGAAAATTTGCTTCACAGCAAATCTATCTGGGTGCCTTCAAAATGAAAACAGTTTGAAATGCTACACTTTGCCATTATTCAACATCTCTATGTATGATAGTTTAAAAGATTTTCAAATTTAAATATTTTATATATGCATAATTTGCTTCAATGTTCAATGGATAGGACTGTATCACAAACCCATAAAATGAAGTCGGCTCGGCATCTTTGTCTCTAATAGTTTTCAAGATACCCGTGATCTGAATTTGGCATATGTGCCTAATTTGCATAAATTAAAATACTACAACTTTGCTTCACTGTTCAATGGATAGGCTGTATCACAAACCTATAAATTGAAGTTGGTTTGGCATCTCTATCTATAATAATTTTCAAGATATTCTTGGTTTAAATTTTGCATATGTGCCTAATTTGCATAATAAAGATCCTTAAATTTATTTCACAGCTCAACGGATATAGCTCCATTGTATACCTATGAATTGAACTTAAACAGTATCTCTATCTGTAATAGTTTGGAAGATATGAAGCTTTCAAAATTTGATTTGCCCCTAATTTGCATAATTATGAACAACGTGACAATTCAATATCCAGGTGCACAACTTCACTGGTAGATGAATCTATGTGCCAAATAGTGTGATTGCATGTGCAGTACTTTCTGAGATTCCGCGTGGAGAAATTTGGGTGCCACAGAAAAGAAAGAAAGAAAGAAAGAAAGAAAGAAAGAAAGAAAGAAAGAAAGAAAGAAAGAAAGAAAGAAAGAAAGAAAGAAAGAAAGAAAGAAAGAAAGATGGGTACCCACACATTATTAGCGCATTTTTAAAGTTGTGCATAAATTTACTGAGGATTCTAAGAGGTTTTAAACATGATGTCGAAATATTCTGTTCTATGTACTGTACTTCAAAGATTAATTTTTAAGCATTGGCTCATACATCACTTCCTTATCCTCTCCCTTCTTTATCTTAATTGTGGTCCTGTTTGTATATCTATCTGTGTGCTGGCGCTTTGCAACTTTATTCTTGTGTTGTCTGATATGTACAAAATGCCTTACTGATATAGGCCGGTGAGCCTGTCGGCCAATTATTTTTTAATTAAATACGTTTGAACCAATCATAGTGATAATAATGGTGACTATGACAACAGCTGCGTCTTCTGGATTGTGCGGTCAGTCACTGACTTGATGTATTAAAATACGTTATATGTGGACAAACCTAGCCTGACAACTTTTGATTCTGAGTCACTTATCATGCATCAAAAGGTGGCTTCGTCTTTGCCTGTGGGTTGAAGAGCGAAACAGGGTCCAGCCACGCCCTATAAAGACCAACATCATGACATCGACGCCAAACAGGCGAACACGACCAGGAAATGAGTTGCAGCAATTTATGCGTGTGCGTACGGAAGCAACAGAGAGATATTCTAAGGTGTCGCCAAATGAAAGCGTATATGATTATGCACTCTTTATAAAAACATAATATATATCTCGTCCTCTGTCTTCTTCGCCAAGTCTTTACGCCAGCAACATAACCCACACCAATTTGCCCATGAATGCAATGGCCTAATGGTGGATCCAGGATTTTGAAAAGAATGGTTGTAGGCAATAATACTGTAGCGGATCAGTGTATCTGGGATGTAGACTTTCATTAAAGTCTGCTACTTGGTTGAAGTGTATTATTATTATTTTTTTGAATGAGTAAAGCGCGCAGTGCACGTGCACACATGATGTATTCGCCAACAATTTAGGGGAAATTAAAGACAAAAAAAATAGACATTTATTAACCCCTAGCTTACCGAGTCTTGTTGCGAAACATTGATCTATATCCAGTCGTTTTATAATCTATTAACCCCTACGCGGTCACATCATACGAAGTTAATCTTTACTGTATCATATTGCAGGTCATTAACCTCTACCGGGTCATACAGTTAAGAGTCCACAGTTCATCTGCCACGATTTAGTGAGAATATTCGTCACATTGCCGCTTCATGCAAGAATTGTACCCCTTGGTCTCAAATTAGAGTTATATACAACTTCATCGATAACCATTGATCAACACTAACTTACTTACTGAAAAGGTCAGGAACAGATTTTTAAGGCCACTTTGAAAATGGTACATATCAAACTAACTTTCATACAGGATGCGGAAATTGGCAAGGCATGTATTTTCATCGTGGAATGCACCAGCCTTGGCACAATAGCCTAAAATGGGGATTCTGTAGTCATCAAACTGGAGTACTTGTTTGGACGCATTATCAACTAAAGTTACAAACATATAGAATATTATATACAAAGCAGACTACATGAAGCTGTGCTGCAAATTACTACTACGACTTCTTGCGGTTTTCATTGCAAGTGTCAAACGTCTCCCTGTGGCATACATTTGCTTCAATTAAGTCATGGTCATTCAAACGCAATGGAAGGTCTTACAACTAAACACACACCTACCAAGTTTCGTCAAATTCTTTAAGAGTTGTGACACAAAGGAAAAATTCGTATTAATGACCCTAAGACCTCGACAATCAAGTAAATATCTTTCAAACATAACCAATCATTGCTTTATGAACAAACCTAGAGGAGATGAAGAAAAAACTAAATATATATATATATATATATATATATATATATATATATAATATATATATATATATATATATAATGTTTGGGTCGATTTTATTGCTATAAAACATGTTTATAAATATCACATAGGCCAGACCCCTATGGGCCCTATAATAGTCATTAGAAAGTGCTATAATAGGCCTACTCTTCGGCAGAGTAGCTATTACCAGAAGAGTACTTTTAACCGGAATTAACGATATACGACATACTATTATGGGCTAAGTTACTTCACGGGGAACGATGGTGTCGTCTGCTGTCAGCAAGTCTGCTGTGTCTCTGCTGGAACATTTGTATCTGGTTTGGCAGAACTTCTTGAAATAGACCTTAACAAACATGAGATAAACAGATTATAGCACGGTTTGTCGTCCATACGAAGAATATGACCTTGCACTGGATACAATATAGCAGAACTCGTTCGCTTAGCATATATGGCACCCAGTGCTCGTTGATATTCCTCGTATCGACAAGCCATGCTATCAATCTCTCTCTCTCTCTCTCTCTCTCTCTCTCTCTCTCTCTCTCTCTCTCTCCTCTCTCTCTCTCTCTCTCTCTCTCTCTCTCTCTCTCTCTCTCTCTCTCTCTCTCTCTCTCTCTCTCTCTCTCTCTCTCTCTCTCTCTCTCTCTCCCCTCAATTCCCACGGCGAGTCATAAACAATTCTGAGGAAAATGACTGTTGTCACATGTCACACAACTGTGGCATTCTATTTATTACAGATTATTGCCTGCTTATAACTTATCACTAATATGCTCCTAAAGAAACACCTCTCCGTGAACTCGAAATGCATGTGCGCGGACCAAAAGTTCTGTGAAAATTGGCATGGCCGCTTTTAAAGTTCGACACACAAGAACCCCCCATGCGAGCCCTTCATTTAATTTTGAATAAATAACCATGGTTTACTTTTCCACATGGCTCTGGGGGACCATCATCTTCCACACATAGAATAATTGCATACATATGCACATTTGTGGTCGCAGCTTTTCCTTTAAATTCGTAATTTCACAATTTAATATTGTGCATCAATCATATACCTCATTTGTTATGTGCATAAGCTTTCGAAAATGTTTGAAAACGGGAGGTGAAAGAGCGTACACACTGGATAAATGTTGGTGAAAACAGCGTGTATATTACTTTCACTGATCGACAACTGTTACCCAGTATGGTCAACTGTGTCGGTATATGTATATACGACAGGCGCGTGCCACTTAGTGCACCATCTCCTGGCGCACGTGAAAACTTCATTAATTATGAGCGTACACGACCACCAGCAACCATGAGTCACAAGTCTCTCTGTGCGCAAAAGTGAGCCAATTTGACCCCTTGCGGCTCCAGTCGGTTCCACGACGACCGAGACGGGTGTTGGATCCTCTGCATTCAATAAAATATCCTCTAAAAATGGGTATCGGCGAAAAAAAAATCACATCATTGGAAGAATTTAAATATTAAGTGACTGGTGGCCATACTTCTCAAGACTTGCCCAAATCGTCTGTTTCTCTGTGTTGTCTGATTGCCTAATTAACATAATTTTATCCATTACTCGCGTGATTATCTGAGAACGCCCATGGCCATCCCAACTGACAGTAAACTAGGCGACGTCTGTCTGCCTGTAGTCCAAAATTATTTTATGTATGTGGATTAATCAGATTTCTCATGCAAACTACGAGTCTGTTCTGCTCACATATTTTATTGAGTTCAATATACAGTGAAGCTGTTTATTGAAAGGGGGGGGGGGATCGGGAGCGAGAGAGGGTAGATGGGCGGGAGAGGATATAAAAGAATGATGAATCCTACCTTGCTCGGCAAGTGCCTTTGCCTTGTCGCTGTCTGGGTTCCTGGTGACAGCCCGTACTTTGTAGCTGCTGTTTCCCTTCAGGGCCCGAGCGACAGAGCCACCCTGAAGCCCGGTTGAGCCCAGAACAGCAATAATCTTGCTTTCCGCTGAAGCGTCACCGCCAATTTCATTTTGTGCAACGGCTTCTGTTACGGTCTCGCCGCCCACCCCTTCCTCTGTCTTTCCCTCCTTCTTCTTCCCTTCCACACTTTGTCTGCACCCCATGTCTGCGCGTGTAGTGTTGTCTCAGGAACGGGCCGTGTACGGACTTAACTCCCGAGCACGCTCCACCGTCCAGTACTGTCCCCCGAGGAGTTGGGCTTGGCTCGATACTGAGCCGGTGTGTAGACGCGGTGTCGGCCGCTGAGCTTCGATCAATACTTAACACACGCCAAGCTCTGCGAATTATCAAAGGGCTACGCCACAATAACTCACGCCTTCCTTTCTTACAACCAGTGACAGGCGCACTGCGAGCCAAATGGACTGAAAATTACATGCAAAAATGATGACTAATTTTCCACCAGCACACGATGTGCAGTCACAAGGCTGACAAATTAACTCTTTTATGACGCAAAGATAGCGCTCATCCATTGACACGACTTGGGCCACCTATGTCGCTGCCAAGTTATCATTAACAGGAAAATGTCTTGGACATACATGTAACTAGTATTAGCAACATCTGATCGTGCGTTCAGGCTAAGGTCGCAATACCAATATATACAACTAGCTACATTTCATACGAAAGACAGGCTTCATCTTTATTATTATCACTTTTTTTTAGTCATATGGCCAGTATGCCTCTTCAAAAACATCTTCACTATTCATGACCTTGTTCATCTGTCACGTTGTGTTATTCACTGTGACCATTGGTATTTATATTTATGATACATGGGGCGCCAAGGCGACAAACTAAGAGTGAAGAGCTTTCCTTGCAAAAGACCCGGTGACCTTTCCACATGACTACCTTCTATTCTGATAACAATTTGTCGAATTCCTGGCATTATGCGCCATTTTACAGCATACCCAAAAGCTGTTAGTTTTCAAGAAGAATTACTTGGACCCCATATATACATTAATGGTCTGATCTCGTCTGTATATCTGTGTATCATCGAGCCTTGCGGGATGACATACATCACTAGTTTTGCCCACATCATTATAATAATAAAATGTCTTCCTTTTCTTACTTCCCTTTTTTCCACTCCTGGTCTGCTTTGTAACATAGGTACGCTGAGCTCTTTATAATTAAAGGTGTATCTGTCATAATCCATACACGCCCAGTTTTGCCGCATTAAAGGTTTTATCCTGCACGTAAGAAAATTGGTACCACTGTAACAGTTTATTTGTATATTTCGGAGTTGGATCGTATTACGCTTATCTTTTATATGCTCATTTGTGCTGCATGGACTATGTGTATACTGAGCTGTACGATATTAAAGGTTCATCTTTTGTACATGTTGCCTGCACAACAGACCAAGTTTCGTATTATCTACACTTCACTTGGTCTGTCCTTGTTTGGCCGGATTTTATGATATGAAATAATGGCAATAAAAATAAATGATATAACACAAATTCTTGATCATGAAAGCAAAACTTATTCAAACATATGAACCAGTATATGCACCAATATACAGAAAAAATAGCCAAATTCAAGTTCTGACTTGTCCCAAGATAAGCAAAAAAACACAAATTCTTGATCATGAAAGCAAAACTTACTCAAACATATGAACCAGTATATGCACCAATATACAGAAAAAATAGCCAAATTCAAGTTCTGACTTATCCCAAGATAAGCACATAAGAGACTCACTGCTTGTGTAAGCACCAAATACATTGCACCAGATGCAATAGAAACACAGACCTGGCTGCGTGAAAATTTTCTGGTCAAAAACAAACAAACAAACAAACAAACACCCCCCCCCCCCGAAAAAAGAACAAAAACAAAAAACAAACAAAAACAAAACAAAACAAAACAAAAAAAAAAAAAAAAAACCAATCAGCTACTTTCTCCCAATTTGTTAGGATTCAAACATTCCAAGGACAAGCAAGACTGGTATTAAACAAACACAATGAAATAATATCTGAGATAAGGCTTAGCCTGATATATCTTCGCCTTTGGAAAAACAGAACGCAATTTTCTAAATGTCAAACAATATTTGAAAAAAAAAATAGATAGAAAGAAATTTCCTTACCAGTTGACAACGTTTGGGAATGGAGATTATATTGTTGCAGTGTATAAGCATAAAAATTTGGTATGGAATGACTGTAAACATTCCTGGGGGATAAAAGATTCGAGTCAAAAGTATTTCTCGTCGCACTCTGGCAATTTTTGTCTCAATGATAGCCGACAAACAGGGGACCAATAATTCTGCAAAGTCTTGTTTGAAACTTCACGTGACGATATCTCCCATGAACGGGAAAAGTAAAAAGTGACAAGTACATAATGATGAAAAAGGAACTATGTTCACAGATCACGGACGCTTAAGCGGGAATATGCAACTGTCAAACACAATGTAAAAAGTTGGCAGCACTGGCTCCTGCAGATAAACATGTATTATCTGATACAACAATGGAGCTAGCCATTAGCTGTCTGCGTCTTTGTTCAACCGCCAAGCTGTTGGTGGGAAAGCTCTGCTCGACATATAGACAATAAGCCTGCAAATGATAACAAAAAATTCTCGATATGCTGAATTATGGATAACTGACTTGTGTTTCAAGATTTATATCAATATTCCACGCATGGCCAGATATCATTATATGACTTCAATGTGTGATTCTGTTCAAAACAGGCCCTGGATTAAGGTTCATCGCTGACCATTATTATCTGGAATTCTGCCATTTCTCCTCTAAACCTCTATCTCAAACTAGAAAGAAAAAATAAAAGAGAAAAATATGGAATTACAAAATCGCGTCTCTCTGTCCACCAGAAATTTGAAAAGGTTCTGCCTTGCACAGGATGTCTCACAATGATACAGGATTCTCGTCATCTTTACCAGACTATTCATTGTAGGATGCTCCACCAAAGGCTGGTTACATTTTGTTTGCCCTCAGGAACCTAAGGCCGATGTATCAGCATGCAACTTTTTCTTAACCCCCCTGCCCCCCCAAAAAATCTAACAGAGGTGATCCAACACCTAGTTGCTCATTAAGAATGATATAGGCAATCAGTCGACAGTTTCGATTGGTGTGTCCAAGTGGAAAGCTGTCGATTCAGCTTCACAAGGATTGGTTTAAACATATTTTATTACATCACAATTGGGAAACAGGGCGGAGCCCTATATAAATCCCTCTTGTACATACAAAAGTACAGAGTAAGTTCACAAGAGACCACAAAATTACTAAGACTAATTAAGGATTAACGCCACATGACCAAGCAGATAGACGGCAAAAGCCTCTACATGATCTAGAAAAAGACAAAGACAATACGTCACACAGAAAAAGCAGTTGGGGTATAGCTTCCCATGTATATGTGCATATAAGGTAAATATAACAAGGATTAAATCGGACATGGGTTTTTGTTCGAAACCAACTTCACGTGAAGTACCCCGTGACATTGGCAATTATACCAATGCCGCCCGTCTACAATGCACCGCAGCCGCTACCAGGATATATGATAAGAGCAAATTTCCTTCAATTGCGTCAAATTCTTCTTAAGGTATTACAAGGAAACCAATTACACCTGAATGTTCCTATAACTTTATACCAAGTTTGCCCATATACTGTCCAGACCATGGTCTTGACAAGATAACGAACGCTGTCACGTCTGCAAAATGTAATGCTTTTGTGAATAGTGGTGCGGGCACTCTCTTTTTCTTTCTTTTTTTCTTCAGCGCCCTCTTGATTGAGGTCAAGGTCGCAAATGTAATAGGCTCATTTAAATAAATTAATCACGGACAGACTCACGTAGATGACCAAACATAAAAGCTGCAATAAGTTTGTCGAATCATTTAAAGTTATCACCCGGAAAGAAAGAACAATTGTAAGAAGAATAAGGAATGAATGAAGGGGAACGCCAAAAAAAACAGAACGCAGACCTAGAAAGAGTACTCAGGAAGTAGAAGATCAAGGGGACAGAGAGAAGGAAGAAGAAAACAAAGACTGAGAAAGTGAAAGAGGATAGAAGAATAAGAAATAGATCAAAAAAGGGAGGAAGAAATAATAAGAGAAAGTAGATTTCCCTGTTAACGTTAAATCCGGTGACTGCAACTACTGCACTTTGCTTTTGTTTGGCACTATGGCCTTACATGTAACTTCAAGACACATGCATGGCTATCTGTCTTTCCCAGACTGTGCGGAAACGGAAAGCCCCGTGTCCAAAATGACCCCCCTTTCCAATGGCATAGCGGAGTGATTGGAAACTACAATGGTATACAAAGACACAGTGCATTAACTTAGGTACAGCATAACACATTTACAGCTAGTAAAATAAGAAACAATAATATTGGCTCACAAGCTCCGAAAAGAAAGTTAAGTCAGTATTGTTCCATATCGTTAAAGATCAGATATTTTCGTACTATCACGGCAACTTTACATCAATCGAATAGCAGTGCTCGCTTTGTTCACATATGCATATTCAAAAGTAGCATATTCTATTTCAAGGAATCCAGCTAATTATACGACTTCTTATCCAGGCTCTGAAAAAAAATTAGAGTCATATGAATATCTTTTCTTCTAGCTTGGTCCATTTGATATGAGGTCTAAAGCTTAGACTCCCAGGTAATCACTTGTTGTCTGGTTAGTTCTATTGATCTCCGTAGCAGACTTTTCCTCGGGTTTTAACTGACAAGCAACAGTTGGAGCTCTATGTTGATGATAGCACCAAACATTTATGTACGAAAAAAAGCCCACAACACAATATATCCCTTTCACCAACATGCAGTGTAAATATTGTCGGCATTTAAATATACATATATTTTTGGTATTGTAAATTTTGTGAGTGTGATACGTTGATCACAGCTGACCAAACAAATCTTTTGCAGTTTAATTTGCTGGACTCCTAAGTGAAATTTATTACCCCTTGCGGCAAAAACGCTTTGATGTTCGATGCTCACGAGATTCCGATATTTTGGATATCAGGTCTCTCTGGGAACCGATATCTGATTGACAGCCACTTAATTATGCAATCAAAAAAAAAAAAAAAAAAAAAAAAAAAAAAAAACCGACGCCTGGAGGCAACTATGCGCATGGGCATGTCTTAACGAATGTTGCGCGCTGGACAATAAGCAAGTTATACGATTGGCTGCAGTCCGATGGCTGATTTATCGGGGCGTGGTTCACGCCAAAAGGCCTCGCATAATGGCTCGACCATTGCACGTGAACCTTGCCCTGACAAGTCCGCAAATGCACTGTTGCCAATCCTATAACCTGCGCATCAATATACCTGCCGTCTGCTACATTGCTCACCTGGACTTAAAGCTCCTCAAAAACGATGGGAACACCGGAAGAATGAAGGGGGCGGCAGCAGTATCGTTTTCCATGATATAAGTTTATTCAAGTCACGGTGGCAACCTTTCACCGCCGCGGCTATGCCGCTCGGAGGAAAGTTGTTGAATGTAGTTCGTTAAAATTTGAAAAAGCTGAAAGCCGATTTTACTGTGGGAATGCATCTGTCGTGGTGTTCAGCGTGTGTTATTAATGTAATTTGTTCTATGACAAATAACCTGTAGTATTTTCAACGGTTTGCAAGAATGGGTGTTTTATTTTTTTTGCGTTTGTTTTTGCAACCAAAATTTGATGAAAATGCAAATGCCAGGATGACAAATAGAAGTTTTTAGTTATACACCGAAGATGACTCAGTATCTGTTAAACGTTGCAGTTTTGTAAAACCTTCGCCATGAGACCGGCCCCAGGCTCTCGGACGTCAAATAACGTCTGTTCAATGTTTTAGTGTTAGCGTCAACAATTAATTTATAGTGAATGAAAATGCAACATGCAGTTAAAAGCGACAGTAAGGATAACAGCTTCAGCTTTTGTCAGTACCTATTGCATGGCAAACCCGCATCAAGGAAAGCTGTTAACTCAACTTCAATCTCAGGAGAAGGGTCAAGGCTTTGAAGGACAAGCGACATTTTGCAAGTTGTCATGTTTGTTAAGCGCCTCCGAAGGGAGGGAGTATTGTTGGATATCTGTGCAGTGTCTTTTTACAACGGGTTGTTCTAGCTTTAATTTTTTTGACGAGTTTTGTGAGACCCGTGGACCACAAATTCACACTGGCCAGTTTAATAAGCCTTCTCTGAGATATAAAAGGGTTTCATTATTTGCTTCTACAATCATTGTCACTACTTTTATTGGTACCGCCGTGTTTTTCAGGTTCTATGAGGTTGTAATTGATTGTGCTATTTGTGCGTAAAACTATATTTGGTGCCAAACTATTTTAAGGTACCCCGCAGTTCTGTATAAAACCATCCTATATTTATTTATTTACTTACTTCACATATTTTGCTTTTTCCACACCCGTTCGGATCATATTTTGTGTTCCAGGATGTCATAATAGCAGAAATGTTCAATGGCAACGAAGTTGTGCAAGGTATATGTGATTTGGACATATATTGCTCTGATCGGGGGGGGGGGGGGCGGGTATAGTTTGCATGCACGGAATATCCGAGATCGCTATGTGTTCCGAGGTGCCAGCACAGCATAACAGTATACTGGCGATGGAGTTGTGCATCATGTATGTGAATAACCTTCCGACTTATTTTTCTTTGGACACGACTTACTTATCGAAATCATGTTTTGCCAATAGCTAAAAAGGTATTGATACCTTTGATGGATCTAGAGCTACATTCATAGCTTGCAAAGGGTCACTCATTCGCCGCACTTGCCCTATTAATGAAAAGTTGGAAGGTAAAGTTCACATGAACAAGATCTATCTATCTATCTATCTATCTATCTATCTATCTATCTATCTATCTATCTATCTATCTATCTATCTATCTAGCTATCTAGCTAGCTAGCTAGCTAGCTGTCTGTCTGTCTGTCTGTATCTGTCTGTCTCTTTGTCTATCTATCCATTTATCTACCCATCCATCCACCCATCCATCCAAGTGCATCGATTTGCAAAGGCATATTCTCAGACAAACACCCACCCACCCCCACCCCGCCAGATGAGCCGCTTGGTGATCGACCAGGATTACACTTCTGTACTGAAGCTGTGCACTTGCTACTTGGTCAGTCACACTGACCCACAGTTTTAAGACCAGTGACTTTTTCATGAAGTGGAGGCTTAAAACTCAGTTGCAAGTCTCTTTGAAGACAATGTTGTACAGTCTAAATGACGATTTTGTTTACTTTCAATATCGTTTAATTTTTACAGTGTCACATTGTGACATTGACCTAAATTTAAAGAATTCATAACTTACGACAAACCGAAAAAGTCTTGAGCCTACTATAACGTGATGGTAAGAGTTTCGACAATCTAACACAAGTACAATTTTGCGTACCGATTTTTCAGCCTTATCTCCGAAATCACAGGAGCCATATCCAGCTAGCTGTTCTCTATCTACTGAGGGCCCATTGCACTGAAGTCATGCGTCTGGTATGTTAAAATGACCTTAGCTTAACTTTTCCAGCCAGGACCTATTTATCAGAGACCATAACTGGACAAGTCATTAGCCCATTTGCACGACTCAGCTTTGTTTGTCGTCAGCCTAAGGCACATATTCACATAATATATATTGTATGGCACAAAGACGTCCAAAGTAATGTGACCGTCCAAAAAGTGTTTAATCATCACCCGCTTCCTAGTTCAGGCTACTTTTGTGGTCATACAAATCTCAGATATGGCTGATAGCTTCAAGATGTCATTACATTCGAATATTCTATTGGCAATAAAGCTCTGAAGATATGTGATTGGCTCTCTTGATATAATTCCGTCCGGTCGCGACCTTCGTAGGAACAAAAAGGAAAGCGCTTCTTCCAAGAAGTCAAACAATTATGGACCGATTTGCACCATGGTGAGCCGTGCTGAAACCTTGGCTGGGTGCAACTTCTCCCAATGATGCTTTATCTAAAATAGATTAAGATCGGTGTCATTATTGCCTCTCGATCAGAACAGTGCTTTTGTACAGTTCTCGTTCGGGATATTGAATTAATTGTATATTTTGTCAGTTTGAGCATCTGTGGACGTCCGATTCAAGCAAGTAAAAATGTGAAGAACTTTTAAGTGTCAACCCACGGCCATATTTTCTGGTAAACAATTATCGAAACAAGTCAACATGCTTGAATAGAATTTGGTATGCAGAAAATGCGAAATCTTTTTTAGATCTAAAATTTCAATGGGAGTTGTAACCTAAACTGTTTTGCGGAGTATGATCTTAAAGCCTTTGTCTGTCTTGCTATCAGTCTGTCTCCCTCTCTCCAGAAACATTAGAACGACAACTTCATGAAATAAGCCTCACAGCTAATACAACAGCCTATACCTTAAATATATGCCTAGAACATTACTAACATTTTTTGAGCTGTTCACCTGCTCTAAGGCTGGAAAGTGAATAGCCACTCAAATGCAGCCGTCCGTTGAAATACGCTTTACCGATTGGCTAGTTTCGGACTTGACTACAGCCCTGGAAACATAAGGGAAAGGTCTCTTTACGTCCAGACCGAGTCTATGCAAAAGGCAGAAGTAAAACAATGCATGCAAATAAACGGTAGGCCTATATATTAAAAGCTGTATAGGGTAAAAAATATTAGAAGCCTAGTGCGTTAATTTATATTATTTCAGGGACTGTAGTGTTAACCTTTTATGCCTGGGTACAGAGTGGACAGAACAGTCATCGATCGAAACATTTTATTTCTTAGAGAAGAACTTAGCTTGCTGAAAAGCTTGTGTTGTGTTTTTTGAGAAAGCTAAATGTATGTCATCTTAACATGTTTAACTACACTACACCTGCCGAAGATAATATCTCGCCAGCAGCTTTGCTCTGTTATTTCTTGGTGTGTTTTTTTCTTCTTCACCACAATGGAGGACTGGCCTCGGAAGAGATACACACTTTGTGTCCTGGTACTGGTCGACAGTGGGAAAGATCAAAGATCAAATATTTACTGTACATTTCTAGGTATAGAGGTACAATAGGTATTCAGTATATGAATCTAATACTTTCCTTTCAAATCTGGCACGTATGTTTCAAAAGAAACGTGTTGATACAGTGTTAGCTCACGACGACACATTTATTCTATGTAACAGTATGTGCATGACCGGAAGGTACAACCGTGTACCATGACGCTGTGTGTACTATTGATGTACTTAACGTTACGAGTATCTCAATATTGAATTAATCATACAAAAGGGCGATGAGACCAGATAGCCAAGATTCCACAACCGCTTTGTCATTTCTGTGAACTATTTCCCGTTCCCGCCAAATTTGCAGCTTTGAAAGTACACGAAGTCTGTTCGTTGCTTTCATTTTTTTTATACGTGTAAATGTATCGGTGTACACTTTTAACCACACACCTGAGAGAAATCCATACAGGACCTCTAGTCACCTCCTCTCCTTGGATAATGCTCCAGGTGTACCGACAAAGTTTAATACGTTGATTTACTCTCATTGTTTAGGGCTCAGATTCAACTATTACAATGTGGAAGAGAACCAGGTCAAACACTTTCATAGGCGCTTCTAACTACGTGCATTTATACTGATTCGTTTTGGTGTTGGAGAAAATTCCAAGGGAAAAAAGGTAAAAAGAAATTGGTTACAGTGACACGGGCTAAGTGGGAAATGGGACGTGATGGATGGACAGACGTTGATTAATTGACTGAAAGAATGCAACTGCGTTCTTCATCAAAGCTGTCACATTTTGTCATCTTCCTTGGACCGCCTGAACTCTGCAAATCATACATTGTACGTACCTGTGAGGAAACCATTTGTGTCATTGAAGAAAGATTCCTAAGGTCAGACACAATGACAACGTGGCCTGAGGGTACTTTTGTGTCGACATAATAACACATATTGCAATGGAACAAATTGTTCGCCCAGCCTGAAGCTATTGCGTTGGTTGCGGTTATTTCCAACATGGCCACCAGAGGGCGGTCATTCTCTATCACGGTGCCAGATGCACACCATTCCGCGTTAAATTTACTTCTGTTTATTGCGGAAACAGTTTTCTAATTCCTGCAAAAATAGTATTTTGAAAGATGTGGCTTTTAACGTAGGATCATAGTTGCAGAGAAGCAAGTTGCAGGTTGTTCGTATTCTGGATATAATACTGTCTCGTGTCAAGCGTTGAGAAAAGGCAACACATAACTTTATTTAGGCATACTTAATTTATGCTCTATGAAATCACGCCCGTAAATATGGCTTGCTTGCAACAAGGTGCCGCTTTAAATCCAAATATCTTAACATATACCTGTTTTATGTGCATAGGTTTATACCACTTCAGCATCAGGCATTTGACTGAAGTTTTTCACAATTTTGGATACCAGTCACGTTAAACCTGTCTTCGAATACCTTTCATTACGTTTTTCCTTTTACAGTTTTGTGTCATCAGCGAATTAAGCAAAATAAAAATCAGCGAAACGGAATGAACTGCACCTTGTTGCTGCCTGTGTTGCCCTCGAACTTCCAGTTCATAGAGCGCCATTATCATATTTCAAGAGATGTCATCAGACATTTTGACCATGTGTCGCATATAGCCCCACTCCCCCATTTTGAAAAAGGCCCTGCATGCTGAATGACCTATAGCTGTTGCGGGGACACCGGGTCTGTAAATTCAGCCATGCTACCTTGTTTTAAGTTCAAAGCTGGGGTAAACAATTACCATTTGAGAAATTTCATCATACGGGCTTGTAAAAAGGTCATCACATAGAGAGACTTTAACACGCTAGAGCGATATTTGGTACCCACTTAAAACGGCGCTACCATACTTAACATTATAATCATGCAATTCGGTGCGGCAATATATCCCTCTCAAATATGCAACACATACACCGTTAACAGCTGTTGTTAACAGTTTACACGAGTCTACCCATCATTTTCTTTAGAAAAATATAATGGAAGTAACTTTGTATTTAGATGTGCCAAAAGATCAAATGTGTGAAGGTGCCCTAAGCTGCTTGTTTACCGGGTCATATTCTTTGTATGGAGCGTGACACACTAAATTGTGCTAACAATATCCCTTCATCTTGTCAATGTAAGAGTGTACTCCTCCGCAAAACTTATGATCATTGCTGCTATATAAAAAACCCCTTACATTTTGCATTTGTAAAAAGTACCAAACTGTTTTTGGAATCCTTTTTTTTTTCCAAATTTGGGAACCATTTTTATTTTTAATCTGGAACCTTTTTTATATATTTTTAAATTTTGTAACTGCTTTTGAGAAGTGCTTTTATTTTGGAATTGTTTTCGCGTCTGTTGTAAATGCTGCAACCACTTTTGACATTTGCGGTGTATCTGTTTTGGCTTTTGTGATAAATTTCGTGTGTTTTCGACGCAATTTGCTAAGATGCCCATCAAAACATATCATTTTTGTGTATTGTATACTTAACAAAGCTGCAAACTTTCGAAAGTCAAGATGATAAATATTATTATAAATTGTTTAATGTACAAATTTGACCCTTTAGAAATGTCTATGTCGATCCTGAATGTATTGCATTGTGTTATACATATTATGGCACATAGCCATCAATCACTGACATCACCATAGAAACAACAGAAATAAGACAAGGGCAAGGTTGCAAAATATTTATTCGTAATTTGGCAACTTTCCGAATATCCGGATGTTTTCTTTTTTATGCTGCTTAAGGAATTTCCAATTTGATGGTTACATTACTAAACTTGTTTTAAACATATTTTATTCCGGAGAAAGCAAGAGGGGGGGGGGAGCAACTCCCTATACCCCCCCCCCCTTGAGGAGAAAGGACGGTTTTACAGAGCAAACGGAACAATACAAGACCCAGTGTGATGCTCTGTGAGGTGAATAAACAGGCCTTCACAGTGGTGGGCTGTACTAACTAATGAGGAGAGCAAATCGCCTCTCGACAAGGAGACGTAGAACACCACAAAATACACAGGACAGACGGTGAAGCAATAACAGCAATACAGACAACAAAGTGATGGTGTAGATTTTAATAAAATTACCCTGTGGCTCAGAATTAGGAAGTAACAATCACAATCAATCATATAATGTACCGACTAGGAAACGTTTGGGTTCGAAAATAAAATCACGAACAGCCAGAAATATTGTTTTGTTATTTTCAAGACTGCAACTTCAAGCATCATATAATATCTCGAGGCTGAATGGAGCATAGTTTGTTACGATTCTGCGTGGACCATCCCTCTGAATAATATGATAAGGACAGACCAAAAAAAAAAAAAAAAAAAATCGAAACGTCTCCGTTGCCTTGCCTGCATTGACAAATTGGGGAATCAGAAACACCAAAGAGGATAGAGGGAACCATCCTTGAAACACCGATGTCAGATTGGTGGGCATTCAATTGTCTTCGCCTCATACGTAGCTTTGCGTGAATAGGTGCTGGAAATCTGTTGCCAACATAATATAATTCCGTCTGTTTGGCTGATCTAGGAACATAACGGGTAATTTTGTTTTTGAATTCGGAAAGGGACTTAGATTTTTTTGTTTCTAATAACAATTGATTCCAAAAAGTCTTGTAGGAAAAATGAGCTCTAAAATAGATTTGTTCTTGCTCTGAAATCTGGTAGGTCTGGGGCTGTCTTGTGTTATACCTGCTACATCAATGTGGACCATTAGGAATAATATCAGTACAGTAACCTTGAACAGAATCGTTTTTAATTTCATACATTTGTATCTGTTTGCACAATTTTCTAAGCTGAGCAAAAAAAGAAAAAAAGAAAAAAAAAGAAAAAAGAAAAGAAAAAGAAAAGAAAGAAAAAACAGTTTACCATATAATTTAGTGCTTAATGTGGTACGTACAGCACCAGACATGACGCTAGAAGCAGGCAGCTGAATACCCCATCGGCCTGAGTGCAGCCATCCCAGACAACACATTCGTATTCCATTAAAGGTCGAACGAATGATGGATATATTACTGCTAACCGCCAAGAGTGTAGTGTAAAGTTTTCGAAATGTTGTATATAGTACTTCTAATGTCTTCCCGCCAAGAGTGTAGTGTAAAGTTTTCGAAATGTTGAGTTGTTTTATGGCTTTCATAAATTATAGAATTTAAAAAGATCGTTTCACCTAAGATCCGATCTAAACATAGACCTATATGCTCGTGCTGGTCAACATTGTCCAGTTGATTACATTGGAATACTAGCGGGGGTGGGGGTGGGGTGGGGATTTGCATTGTTTTTTCTCCTTGGTATATGCATACAGTCCATTTTGAGAGCATTAAAGGTGACCAACCAGTCTATAGACAAAGACTCAATGGAAATGATGTCGTTGTTCTGGGCAATTGCAGTCAACGCTGGGTTGTCAACAGTGAGAAATAGGAAGGTGTCAGTTACGAAAGTTTATATTGGACCGAACACCATCCACAATATCACTTGTAAGCATTAAAAAACAAAAGAGACCCCAATACACATCCCTGGTGGACATCAACATTTATGGTGCCCCAATCAGATAACGGTCCATTCGTTACCATGCGCTGTTGGCGACTAAACACATAATTCTGAAACCAGTTGAGGAGGGAGCGTGATATTGCGTTGTATTTCAATTTGTACAGTAAACCATTACGTCGACCACAATCTAACGCCTTTTTTATATCGATGAGCAGAATCCAAACTCCTTTGCAGATCGACAGCAAGGCATAATTCATACTTAAGCGAGAGGAGCTGGTTGACTTTTGAGTCGCCAAGTATGAAGCCAGATTCATTGGCAGATAGGGGTAGAAGATCTGTGTAAACCTTGAAAACATGCTTAAAATGATATTTTTCGATTACCTTGCCGACCTAGGTAAGAAATGAAATAGGTCGGTAGTTGTTATATGAACTAGGATCACCTTTTCGTTTAAAGGGGTGGCATTATCTTGCTTCCATAGCATGTGGAATGCTGCAAGACGTAAAGACAAATTGAAGATTTTGGAAAGTGATGCACATAGTTCTGGCTGATGCTCCATCCTTTAAGAGACTAGCGCTCATTCCATGTGGCCTTTGTGACTTCTAAGCTTTGTAAGACATCAGGAACTTTGCTGCAGGTAATATGAATACACTCAAGAGTATATGGTGGCAGTTTGACAGCTAGGGGTCCGTGGGTCCTGGGGGTGTTAAGTTACTCTGGCCTGTGAAGAATAAATTGAAAATTTCGGCTTTGAAAATCGGCATTTTTCATGTGTTTGCGATGGTATGGGTGAGGTTCGTTTACGTCATGAAGTATGTGACGGTTCGCCACAAAGCCTTATTTTTTGTGTTTGGAACTTCTGTGCGACGTACTGAATTTTTAGTTATGAGTTTCTTATAATTTTGTAGTGCCCCTAGTACTGGTTAGGAGTCCTGTAACTGGCGCCCCATGCCTGTGCATTATGTTGCTTCTCTTTCCAATTTTATAGGTTCTAATACTTTGCACTTCTTGCAACGGAGTGTGGAGTTGTACCACGGAAGATAAGAGGAACTTTTTGTTATTGATTTGTTAGGAATAAGAAGATGTGTGGCTTAAAAAAAAGGGCCAACATTGGCAATAACCATCAATATTTTCAGAATTGCAACAGTTAGTTGGGCAGGAAGGGCGGTCCCCATGCACCCTATTGATACAATTTTTTTAACTTTCATATTCTTAATCCTCAAGATGTCTAGTTAACGATTTTTGATGTTCCCAAGTCGAGATTTTGTCCCATCAGTCTCTTTGGTGGCCATTTTGGTGGTCACATTGGATTTTCGACAAAAGTCGATCATAATCATAACTTTTGAAAGAGACATTGTAGACAGACAAATGATCCCCATTTTTCTCTGTAACCCTGCCATGGAGAGTTGATGCAGGTGGTTACCTTTATGATTTGAACAAGCTTTACACATTTAAACTAAACAAAATATGAAATATTTTGGAAATGTTGGCAAAATCCTGCATGGGGCCGTCCATTTCCTCTTTGAGTAGAAGGGGCAATAATAACTTGCTTTTTAGGCATACATGTGTGTTTACTTTTATGTATGTAAAGATATATGTATATGTATGTCTGTATATATGCATATATATATCTATATATATATATATATATATATATATATATATATATATATATATATATATATATATATATATATATATATGTGTGTGTGTGTGTGTGTGTGTGTGTGTGTGTGTTTATGTATTGGGAAGGTTTTTGCATTGCATGATCTATTGACTATTGCACTCTGTATTTTTCCTGTGCTTTTTGTTGAAGTAGCACAACCTTGTTCTGCCCAATCACTACATGATGAACAAAATCAAGCACAGCATTGAAAGCCTCTAGTTGTGGAGCAGCCTTCAGATTTTCCTGTGTATCAGTGGAACGGTTCATAGTTTGGGCTTTATTACGTAGATGGCTGGTGTACTTGCGATTAAATGATCTGGAACAGGACCGATGGAAATTGGCCTCCCTAGCAAATGGGTCCTCTCCTTGTACCATGCCATGTAGAGAAACTAGTCCAAGTTCTAAGGCTCTGGGCTCAATTTGCATCCATGTTGGTTCCTTCAAGCCTCCATCCATATTTTTGAATACTGGGAACTTAATACAATGTTCAGTTCTTCCAGACACTTTCACTTTGAGCTTTCCACAAAAGATACATTCTGGAGTGAATGGCTTCAGGACAGAGGATGAAGGTTGTTTACAAGGTAAGCGTGATGTTGAGGGAAGTGGTTGTACACTTCAAACGTTCCAGGTTTTTATTAAAGTTTTGGTAGCAGCCTCGATGGGAACCAATTCTGTCTAAATCTGTATAAGTGCATACATGATACATAGAATTATAAATATCCAATCAAATATAATAGCGAGGGGACTTTATAATCCGTGAAAATGGAATCCAGGAAGCTGCACCCAAATAATATGGATGGTCACTTATAATATACCTGGTAGATGCCACGATTTTATCAGAATTATAACGAATTATACTTTGACACAAGAAGGTGTTATATAACGAGTAAAGCGATATCCACCCTACAAGTAGTATTACAAAAATGGTGACGTAAGTGTTTCATGGACCGTATTTGAATATTCATTTTAAGACGCAGCAGAAAATGATATATGTCATGCCGTTGCGAACCATTGGTGCAACTTAGTACTTAGAATTACGATTGGCACAAAATAAATTAATATAGTTCCAACGCTTCGGTCAATAAAAACTTTGTAGAAAATGTGCAATTTCCTAAAAAATAAAAAAAATAAAAAAATACAAGTTGATCTAATAGAGTTAAACGCCGTGTGTGTTTTGTCAATTACCATTCGCCTGATGTTACACACCGTAATAAACAACATATGACAGGGTTCCGGTAGTGAAAGAGCTTTCGTACTATCATTATACATAACTGTTTTATGCAATATGCAAACAAATGTTGACTATATCATGGCTCCATAGCACTAGAATAAACCAATAGCAGACAACATATGGATTACGATTAAATAAATACCGCACATTTTACAGGAGCTGATATGAAACATGTACAGTAAGCATGTTTATAGACATCTTTCCAGGCGAAAGAATTGATTGACGAGAAATATGTACATAAGAACACTGAAGCATGTTGAACAATTCTATACCTGTTGACTATATAACAGTGACACACTTGTGTATTTACTACGATACAGCAACTTCTTGCAGTGTATTCTCCTATTACCTGTAAGATAGTGACCCGATTGTGCACTTTGTATGGGGCAGAAAAGGGGTGGAGGAACAACTGTGGAATACACACAAGTATTATCAGCCACTTTCCCATTAAGCGTCATGCAGGTAAGACTACCTCCATGTTAAAAGCTAAGGCGGAAAATTAATAAACTAAGCTTCTTTCAACAATGAAGCCTACCGGATGCCCACACGATATGTGTCAGTATTTACCGAATACTGCCGATGTGGCGCCCTCCATGTTAAAAGCTAAGGCGGAAAATTAATAAACTAAGCTTCTTTCAACAATGAAGCCTACCGGATGCCCACACGATATGTGTCAGTATTTACCGAATACTGCCGATGTGGCGCCCCATAAGCTAAGAACGTAACCAATTGTATGAACACACTGGACACAATTAAGAACAAGAGGGCTGTGTGAACAGCCCGTGCCTCAGCTGATCTTGACATTCATCACACTTGCAGCTCTATGAACTTGGGAAAGGATCAAGGACACCATGTTCTGAGTAAGTCTGACCTTTATAGAAGAACACTTACATGTGCAACATCAAAGTTTAAGTAGTTCTCAAGTTATAATGAAGAGTAAAATTCATGTATGTTGCACTGTGACCCCACAAACGAGGTCAAGGTCATTCATGTACTGTCTCAGCATGACCTTCATACAGAATAATTAACATGTGTGGCTAACTCAAAACAGATCTCAAGTTATCACGTAAAAAGTAAATTTCGTGTCAGTTGTCCTGTGAATTAGCATTAGAATGCCCATTGACTTACATAGTAATCAATAGGAAAGCTGCATTGAACCATAAGTACCCGAATTGAAAATCCTTAAAAATCAGGAATCCAAAGCAGTGCCACCTAGTAAACAACTGTTTGACCCTTCCACAACAACATATCCATCACATTTCAGCTTAATCTGAGGGACCGTTCTGACAAGTGAAAAATAGCAAAACCATACAAAAAATTCCTAAAAAAATTGCAGCGCCACCTGGTGAGCAAATTGGGAACTAGGTGTCCCCGGGAGTGTCTATGTACGATATCAAAGCAATTGGGTACGCAGTTTCGGAGAAGAAGATTTTTTAAGATTTGTCAAAAAAAAAAAAAAAAAAAAAAAAATTCATTTAAAATCCAAAAATCACTGGAGCATGAACATTTGAACAAAATTGGTAGAAACTCACCAAAGGTACATTGCCACCAAGTTTGAAGTTAATCTGGATGACGGTTTTGGAGAAGAAGTAGAAAATGTGAATTAGCATTATAATGCCCATTGACTTCCATAGTAATCACTAGGAAAGCTGCATTGACCGACAAGTACCCGAATTGAAAAAAATCGTTAAAAATCAGGAATCCACAGCATTCCCACATAGTGAACAACTTTGTTTGACCCTTCTACAAGGAACATATCCACCATGTTTCAGCTTAATCTGAGTAACGGTTCTGGATAAGAAGTCGAAAATAGCTATAACAGACAAAAATTCATAAAAAATTAGGAAAAAATTGCAGCACCACTTGGTGAACAAATTAAGAACTATGAGTCCCAGGAAGTGTTCCTGTGTGATATCAAAGCAATTGGGTGAGCGGTTTCGGAGAAGAAGATTTTTTAAGATTTACCCAAAAAAGAACAAAAAAATTCATTAAAAATCCAAAAATCACTGGACCGTAACCATTTGAACAAACTTGGTAGAGACCCACCCAAGGCACATTTCCACCAAGTTTAAAGTGAATCTACCAGAGGGTTTTTGAGAAGAAGTCGAAAATGTGAATTGTGGACGACGGACGGACGACGGACGGACGGACGACGGACGACGGACCCTCAAAAAACCTCAGCTGACTGACAAGTCAGCTGAGGTAAAAACTGGAGGATTATACATTAGTTCTGAAAGCTTACAGAAATATGAATGGGCATGTGAGTATAGTGTGGCACGTAACAAAAGAGCGTGAAAGCAACGTATTCTATTTACGTTTGAGAAAGATGTGGCCAACAAGTTTGGACAACATACATACATACAGACATACATACATACATACATACATACATACATACGTACGTACGTACGTACGTTCATACATACATACATAATACATACATGCCCATACGCTTCTAACCATGCGCGTACCTTTGTCGATCATTGGAATTTAAGAAGTTCGTTAAAAATCAGGGAATGGCAGAGGTGGCATCAAATGAACAAGGTCATTGAGAGCAAGTCAAGCTGCATGTCATATTCGTGATACCAATCCAGTTTGCAGCTTTTGAGATGAAG
This sequence comes from Hermodice carunculata, assembly GCA_964020975.1. NCBI lineage: Eukaryota > Metazoa > Annelida > Polychaeta > Eunicida > Amphinomidae > Hermodice > Hermodice carunculata. The sequence goes on from OZ026623.1 coordinate 68,300,666, forward strand.
CGCGCAATGCAATACATTCACATTATTTCCCGCCAAAATCACTTGTCATGTCGCTAGGCAACGACGCGGGCGAATTGATAGATATGTCAGCAGTCCAGGTGAATGTCTGGAGAAAATGACTATCACTTTTTTGAAAACAAGGATAAGTCTTGTTTAAAAATGGGGTCCCGGAGATTAGCAGGCAAACTTCAAAAGTTAATAATGTAAAGCCGAGACACGCTATGGCTTCGTGCAGCTTGCAGGGAATGTGACGCTACCTAAATATTCATAGTTACCTCATAGAGGAATGAAGCATGTTTCGGCTGATGAAAAGTAAAGTTGTGTGACCTCGATGTCAATGGGATGTCCTGATGGGATCATGTGATGTTTGGTGTGACGAGGAACTGTAGAACGAGGCCAGCAGTGGTTTGCCCATTGGTGCTCTTAGGAAACTATGGCCTTGGTGTGAAGAGAAACTGTAGAGCGATTCTGTAGAACGAGACTTCAGCAGTAGTATGCGCAATGAAGTTTTCAGGGAACTTTGGCATTCCCCCCGGTGAACCCAAGACATAAGGGGTTGGTTGAAGCCGACCCCCAAAATTCGAGTTGTTATACTCGCAAGGGCAACCTATTTTGTTCTGTTTAATAAAGTGACCTGTCTGCATATGCGGAGACTTCTCTGTTGACTATACGAAGTAGAATGGCCCAGAAGCTATTAATATTACTAAAATAATAATAATAATAATAATAATAATAATAATAATAATAATAATAATAATAATAATAATAATAATAATAATAATAATAATAATAATAATAATAATAATTGTATTAAAACCCCCGAATTCGAGGAAAAACCTACATAATACATAGAGATAAGCACAGTGAGACTATACAAGTAAAATGTACAGAGGTTAATACAGGATAAAACAAGATGCACCGTAAAACTATAACGCTTTCGTCAGCAGTGATACCAGCATATGTTCCTCACCATACGGTTTAATAAAATTTTCATGGTGCAATGAAAAACTTATGGTGTCGACGATGCAGGCTTGTCTGTTAAAATGCTTGGGTCTGCAGTTAGGCCGACTTCCAAACGCTAGAGACACTGGAGAGATCCCACTTCGAGTTACGTAATCTAAAAGTGTTCCTGGTACGGCTAGTTAAAAGCTATTCTGAAAGTAAATACAAATTCAAGTCACGTACACATGTGTCAACCTTAAAAAATATTGTTAAACAGTAGTATGGCACGTTCTCTAATTAACGACTCGACAGGCTTTACATTTAGAGCCTTCACTAAGCACGTATGGTGATGTCGCTTCCCAATTCCCAGGCACTGTTTAAGAAGACAGCCCTGCAGGGACTCCATTTTATTTACAGATAATTATTAATATGTCGTTTTACCCTCGCCCCCTTCCCCCAAAATACAAAAAACATAAAAAACAAAACACAAGAAAACAAACAAAACCAACAAAGAACAGAGAAACAACAAAAAGCAAGCAAACAAACAAACAAACAAACAAAAATAAGAACAAAAACCCAAGAAACAAAACTCACAATAAATAAGAGAAAGTACGAGCACTACCTATAGAGCAAGTTAATGTCTCGGGGTACACAGGTGTGTTCTAATACATTCGGCCAGTCGCTTTCACAGAAGTCAAACGATTTTGGAAACTTTTGCCACGGAATAAACCAAAATTTGATTTGAAGACAATCAATACAACTCACCAAATAAATTAGCCATACGCCCTTCCAAGGTACAACCCCACCTTTTTTAGTGGATTGGTCATTGGTGTGTCATTGGGTTTCAGAGAAACTTCATAGACATACATGTACTTTAGTATCCCTATTTCAACGATGCCAACATTTAAGCTTATGGCTCATAAAGTAATTTTAAAAATCCTGCTAAAAGTCAGGGAAAGGGAGTGTGCCACCACGTGAACAAGTCAATCTACGTTCCTAGTAAGTTGTAAGAGATCTAGCCTGCGGATAAGTTGAAATTGAACCCCAGGTTTGATACTCAGCCCTATAAATTGCGTAAAAAAATTGTCAATCTGTAAGCGTTTCACACATATAAAAGAATGGCTCTCTATTATTTTCACAATTTCTTGCAAGGGAGGGTACGTTTTTGTGTATACCAGTTTGAAAAGTCGAAATAGTTTTACTGTCCAATCACCTTTAAATTTCGCAATTAACGCCAACTTTCATATTGTTATTTAATATCCGTTTTATTATGTGACAATGAATCTGCCATCAATTAATGAACCGAGAGTCAGCGTCATCGACCAGGAAAATATTGCGTGCCTGGTTTATGGCAGCTTGATTCACATGTGTAGTCGCAGACGTAAAAGCACAAACAATCCTCATTAAACGAGAATAATTGCGGACCTTTGTAATTCAAATTTATGTGTGTTCGAGTCCTTAGAGAGTCAGAAAACATACCTAGTCTGGTATACTGGAATCGATCTTGTGAAACACTACTGAAACCGCAAAGTTTCATCAGAGACACAGGTATGTAGGACTGAACGACAAGTCAGAAAATGTAAAAGCTTTCTCTTTGAAAAGAGGTTCCTCTGCTTACAAATACAAAATAATAATATTTATGGGTTATTGCTATAGTCACACAGGCAAGTATCTTTTGTTCCTTAGAAGTACGTAATTCTAGACTTTACCAAGACTTTTTTTCTGCGCACTAATGCTCCAAAGTACCCGTGCAATGCTGCCAGCCCAGACTATTTACCTGCCGCGAGACTGTCAATATTTAGACCGCACATGTTGGCCCCTGATGGTACTTGAATCGGAGGCATTTTATAAGAAATTTGAAGGAAGGCGGAATTGTAACAATCATTCAGATGAGTGGGACTACGACCTTGACTAGCACTCTAAGGGCCTTCTGCCTCTAAATTGTGAGTACATTATAATGCAAAAGAGCCAAAAACAATAGAAACACACTTTGAATTTACCTTTTTTCCCCCCAAATCGCCTTGGGGCATAGTTTGGTAATCTACGTGTCATTACGATGAACTGTGACTGTATGAAGGCGCTTTGCAACGTAAAAGGTGGCGGGTATGTTGTGAATATTACGTATTTTCTCTGTCCTTGGCCTGGGTATTGCGAACAACATTTCACATGATGGTACTGTGACAATTAAAGTACACCGAAGGTTGCTTGGTTTTTCCTTCACCTCAAGCGACCCTTCCGAGATGACCTGATGCAAGTGCATCAAAACAGAGCAAGTAATTACAGTGGAATCTCCGATAGGCAAGGGCAAGAACAGAAGGTTCAAGAACTGCCTAAAAGAGAGCACTGCAGTCAGTGGAGGGCAAAGGTTGTGTATTCCCATCACCTTACATTGTAATTTGTAACTTAATAACTTGAAAACTAGTGCGCATAGAAACACCAAGTAAATCTAGATGCATAACTAAATACCTCACAAAAATCATATTTGTATTTGTGTCTTTTTGCCCAGAACCACTTCCTAGTAGTCAATATCCTATTCCGCAGTTCGAACTCTTTACTCTCCATAAGCTAACCTGTCCCTGTCTAACCTGTATATATATGGAATTACTATTGTCTATATTGCACACGTTCCTCTGTAAAATTTTGACATAGGCTGTATCAGCCCAAATAAATTAAGGGTCTTCAGCGGGTAACTACTCAACATGTTTCGGAGCCTTTTACTTTTTATATGACCACGGCTACAAAACTGACATGTTTATTTAAGGTTGCTTTAACATACAAAATAATGGGAATACACAGCTCTTGCCCTCCAAATGTTTGTGTATTCAGTTGTGTGTTGGGGTGAATACACACATTAGGGCTAATTCTGATTTTTCCTATTAAGACCGCTTCCATAAAGAGAACATTTCCATATTAAGGCCACCAATTTACAGACTCATTTTTCCCTATCCTTAATTAAATTTTATCTCATTAAGACCACTCCCTATGAAGACCATTTTTTTCAGTCCCGTAGGTGGTCTTAATAGGGAGATTCCACTGTATATGCGCCATGGTGCGTGTGCTTGAATGGAATAGAACACACCTGTCCTACCTACCTGTAAGCAGACTATATCAAATGTGCTCTTTATAATATGAACTGCCTGTGTTTACGTCCGACATTTGATCTGGAAATACAGACTCCAGCATGGGGTGACAGTTGCAGCCAACGTTCATTGCAAGAGTTGTCGAATTTTTTTTCGGGATTTTGCGAGGCTTGCCAAGAGAAATAAAAAATATTCAAAAGAGGTCTATAGACGATATCTGCAATTGCCACCTAATGCCAGGTCTCGTTCCTCAAAATACCAACATTGAACAAGATTGCAAAATAATCTATAAATCGGAGCAAAATTGTCCTATCGTACTTTCGTCATTTCGGTTGCTATCAAGAATTTGATTGACATGAAACGAGTCGCAACAATCTGAGGAAATTATCCGCAACTGGCTGTATATAAAAACGGTAACCATAGTCCGAGACAATGGACAGATATGTGGAAAAGTGAGAGAAACACTTATGAATAGGATACGAACGGCTTTTGCAGTTTCTCAACTAATGAGCTCATTTCTTGTCGCACCATTAGGCTTCCTGTTTGACAGGGTAATCCATTGAGTGAAACCTTGCGATGGAGGCTGAGTCAGCCAACTTCAAATGCTCTCAGTAAATTGTGCACCATTGTGATATAACTGCCATCTTGTTACCCTGCTAAATGACATTTCTCTCGAACATATCTAAATTTGGAATCATACTACTACTGCCACTACTACTACTACTACTACTACTACTACTACTACTACTACTACTACTACTACTACTACTACTACTACTACTACTACTACTACTACTACTACTACTACTACTACTACTGATGATGATGACAATAATAATAATAACAATAATAATAATAATATTAATAATAATAATGATAATAATAATAATAATAATAATAATAATAATAATAATAATAATAATAATAATAATAATAATAATAATAATAATAATAATAATAATAATAATAAAATTAATAAACTTGAAGGACATTGACACAGGCTAAAAATGCCCTTGTAACGAAGTGCTGACAAAAGTTTGGACGAGTGAGTTTCAGTTACGTGAAATTACAGTTCAAATACGAAAACTCCAAAAACTATGAAAAAAAGAAGAAAAAGAAATAGAAAAAATAGAAATAAATAAACAAACTTGGGGGATCCAACCGCAGACTTAAGATGCATTTCTAACGTAGTGCTGACAAATTTAAAGATGCGTGGGATTTGCGCTTTTAACAGGTAGTTTTTAATAAAGCATCAAAATGTACTCCTCGCTGACGCATATGCATCTTTACTTGGACACGAAATGAGGTATCCATTAAATACATTAGACTCAGAACATGACCAACAGATGGCGCACTGCAGCCTTGATTTCGCCACAAGAAAACGTCGAGAGGTTCAGAATTATCCACTGGCATTTCCATTATTCTGGCAGCAAAAATGCTTTTTGCAAGAACAAAAAAAGTTCGGACACTACATTTCATGCCTCTAATGTGGATATTTGGCAATATTTTCGGCATTTGGAGGAAGCAATACGCGTAAAACCAAGTATTCTCAATATATTGAGTCTAACGCAGTTATTTGATAATTCATATTGGCGTTAAATTAACGATACCATGCCCAGACCATGAAAACTATGCAACAAAATTGTTGTCTCTTTCTGAGTGATCTGCCCGCAAGAAACGATAACGTGACATGCAAAAAAATACGCAAAATGTGTCGCGCGTGTCACTAAATACTTATCCCGTCTATCAAAATATTAAAGGAGAAGGAAAACAAAATAACACAGCAACAGACCCATGAAAATATTACGCTTTAAATCTGCAGAGTCACCCAGAGGAAGATATGAGTGTCTATTTGATTCTAATGAACAGCTGATCCTTGCAATATACGGCGAACAACTAAAGCTTATAATCCCTCCTAGTTGTTTTTAATACCATCCCCGGGAGAACAACATCAGACCATCTGCCTGGGTGCACATTATGTTTGTTGGATGTCAGGTCGGTCATATGTGCGTGAAAAATGAGAACTAATATGTACACGGTGATCCAGGAGCATTGCATATCAACTCTTTCTTTGCCAATTTCGACAAAGCCGATGTGCTCGCAGTGACACCAGACTCGCATCTGTGGTAGCGACATTTCATTCTCCAGAATGCTTTACAGCTATCATAACAGAACTATTAAAGGCCATAACAACCGTCTAGTTCATTATATTTACTCTGTGCGCTTTTGACTCTGCGCCCAAATCTGAGATGTTGAGTCAGTCAAAATTTTCAATAAAAGAATTAATTCAGCAACATGTTATTATAACTTGGTAGTATATTATTTTATCTCGGAAATATTTTATTGTCATTTAACAGCATGGTCCTCTGATTCAGCAATAAAATAAATGCGATATTTCACAATTGTAGTTTTTATAGATAAATATATTTAAATCGATTTGGTAGCACAATATTCGATTGTAATTTCACGATATGTTGCTTTATTTAAGTGGTATAATGTTGCCGTAATTTGGCAAAAAATGTGTCGTACTTCGAGTATAAGTCACAGTACTTTCCTAGCATGTAGAATTTTGCGCCATATTTAAACCGCTCAGCAGTGTGCTGCATTACATTTATAACATGTTTCTTCGGTTCGAAAGTGTCTTGCATAAATTGCGAAGACTACTTTGCGTTTGGTAATATAATGCTCTCATTTAACTACATGCAGTTGCTCGGCAGCATTTTGCTGTCATATTGCAGCATATAAATTTTATGCTGTTGCTCGGCAGTATTTTGCTGTCATATTCAAGCATGTAAATTTCATTCGGGAGTGTTTTACTGTAATTTGACGGCACGCCATTGGAATTCAACTGTAATTTGATGCACTGAATCAAGGTTTTTCACAGATCAAGTTTCGGAATATAATTTAAAAGACATTTATGGTCCCAGTGAAAACACAAACTTTTAAATAAAGCGCTGTTTTTAGTTTCGTCTCTGATATTTCGTGGGAAAGGGTTACTGCATAATGCGATGCCCCGCAGAGAGCGTCAAGTGTTTGCGCTTTCCTTAGTTTTGCGTGGAATATTCTTGATTTCGACATTTGCTGAAACAAATAACCGTATAAATCATGGTGTATCCCATTAATTTTGTGATAATGGGAAATAGAAAAATGATTTTACATGAATCAAGGTGAATGATTAAACGCACCCCTATGGTCTCTCTTTCTGTTCTTTGCTATTCTCACAGGACTGACTAGCTTGCAGATGAATGAAGCAGTCCCCACAAATAGACACAGTGTTCCAGAAATAGAAATACGTAGTTCCCTTGGCGCGAAAAAGCCATTTATCAAGCTATATTGATTTAGAAATATTTTCTTATTCACAGCTATGTGTTGTCCTGAACATGTTCTCAGAGCAGAAATTGTGTTATTAGTATAAAAGAGCTAATCGCTAATATTGTGTGCCATATACGTTCTTGCCGTAGTCATTGTTATTCCTCTAAAAATACAAAGCGTTGATTAAGATAGTGGCCCAAGCACGAAGCCAACAAATGGAACACGCGAAGCACCTTATAGTAAGCATTAACTCTATCATTACCAATTTAAACAGAAATCGATGTGCTTAGCTAAATTCATATTCCTTGTAAAATGACCTTTCATTGAAGTACCAACATGCCTGCAGTTGTAGAGACCATAAGGATGGCCCAGGTGAACAGCTTTCCTCGGCCGCTTTACATTGCGCCCCAAGCGCGCGGAGGACAGCTGTTGACTCAGTCAAAACTGGGCACGAACAGAGTTTTAAGGGAGGCTTTCTTGGAATCATGGGTGCCATAATTTGCGGTCACGCAACTAAAATATCTGGGCTCTGGCTCCTTTGGATCATTGATTTTTTGGGGGCATACTATCTCATCGAGTCCCTAAAGATATCTTTAAATAAAAAAATATTTTGGAATAGTGTAGGAATATGTGACAGTAAAGGAATAACGAAATGTCAGTCTGCACCATCTAGTGGGCAGGAAAAGTGTTACACCATCTGTGATTGTGGAACATGATTTATTCCCTTCATATAACTCAGGCAATGTGCTTAACAACGGATATACTGCATGATAGCTGAGCGCCTAATATTGATCAGGAAGAAAGTCTGTGTCCAGGGCTTCTGTCATATTACATTACTGGTCATCTGCACTTGCAGTATGTTCTTAATTACAATAAGTATAGCAAAGTTTATAGGCGCATGCTAATTAACTCAAGACGCAGGATATTAGTGTAAATGTCAGGCACTAAGCTGCACGTGAGCTTTATCTTAGTGCATTTTCAATTTAGAACAGAGACATAATGTTGCAAAGTAGATATATGAAGATTTTTGTTTTAAAATTCAATAACTAATATCGTCTTGAAATTTAATATCATCATTCAGTGCCTTAAATGTAACATACTTTAATATGAGAATCATTTCGCAGGGATAATTATGCCCACTGACCTAAAAATGACAAATTTTGTTCATTATTCATCTGCGTTTCTTCAGTATTTGTAAAGTAAATGCAGGTTTCATAATTTCTCTCATAACACAGATTAAATTGAGATTGGTATTTTGTTAATACAAACATTGGTAATGTTACAGTGCTGGACATGACATGTTTTCAAATACCAGTGAATTTCATGCATAGTCTTAGGTTTCACGTTATTATTCTACATAACATGTTGATGTAATTTTAACTCTTTAAGTCATGTCAAAAGATTCACTTCACCTGGCACACATCTGTACGTTTGACTCTTCAAGTCATGTCCGTTGATTCATTTTGCCTGGCGCACGTACTCCGTGCGCGTGACTCTTTAAATCATGTCAGAAAATTAACTTTACCTGGCACACTATGTGCCCCTAGCTCTCTATTCAAGTCGTGTCAGATGATTGCCTTAACTCTCTTTTTAAGTCACGTCACATGATTCATTTTACCTGGCGCACTCTGGGAGCTTTGCTCTTTCATGGTCAAGTTTTGCTGCGTGATCAGCTTTCCAAGGCGCGCTTTTGGCGCATGCGCCTAAAACGTAGCGAGGAAAGCCCCAAACCTGGACCATTCTTATAATTTCTTCAACTGTAGATATGATGGTAGTTGTATGAAACGCGGTCTACAAGAAGTAGCAATCTGGCATCGTTATGTCAATTCAGAGCATATTCCCTTCCATCGAAATTAGTGACGAAAAAGTTTATGTCCCTGAGCGCGCCGGGTGATGCTCTTTGCTGAGGTAGAGTTCACCTCACGAACTCCTTATTATGTCTGGGTGCCAACCCAGACATTTTGTTTTTCCAAGAATCCTTTCTCTTTTTCTTTCTTTCTTTCTTTCTTTCTTTCTTTCTTTCTTTCTTTCTTTCTTTCTTTCTTTCTTTCTTTCTTTCTTTTTTTCTTTCTTCTTTACGACCAGATTTGTCTGGAGTTTTTCTCGGACTCTACTATTCCGGAAACCACCAAACTTGCCACGGTGAATGACCTACCAGTGACATTAGGCTTCTGACTTGGAATAGTCATGATGATTTAAATTATGCAAATGAGGGGCAAATAAATATTTAAAAGCTCCATATCTTCTAAACTATTGGAGATAGACACAAAGTTCTAACTTACACTTATTGGTTTGAGTCAACTGGCAAATCCAATAGCATACAAACAAAACTTGTGGAATTTTAATGTGCCGTAAATTCACCAAATTTCTTCCCAATCCACATACAGGCCTTGAACTGCTTGTTGTATGACCTATTGCTTGACTTCTGTCATGCCAGGCAACCATTTTGGGTTCATAATTATTTACATTGAACCTGTGTCACAGACAGCTTTCTATCCATGCATGCTAGGTGTATGCTTAGGAAGGTTTAGGTCTTGTAGCAAATTGAGTGTGTTTGTGGGGGGGGGGAGGGGGGCTTCCAACAACTGTGTACTGAGGCTCTCAATGAAATACAGAGTATCTCTTTCTGTTCATGCAGGAACAGATTGACTCCATGCTGCCATAGGTACCAGGCAAGCTATAGTTTCCACTGCTACAGAACAGACCTGTCAATGACTGAAACTGGTGTCTTAGCTGGCCTGTTATTGCCTGAGGCAATGTCAGTCTGCTGAGCTTATCAGTCCCAAGGTAACACAGGCTCAAGACTTCTAGGCAGAACAAGCCTGAGTATACCCTCTGTTAAAAATAGACTACATACAGAGCTGAGTCGGCCAGACCCAGGAGGGTAGAATTTGTGTCATCTCAGTGGACACTTTTATGTCTTTGTTTTCTTGTATCCCGTGTGATGGAGCCTGTTCTTCATAGCCAATACCCATACAGTATAGTTTTGTCTTGGTTCACAGGTTCATGTTAATGTAGTTTCTTGACAGCTTCTGTTAAGATTTGTTTATTTAACAAAAGAAGAAAGACAGTTTTGTATTGCATGTATATACATCCCCTTCAATTATAATATGTATACACTGTACATATACATGTGCATGTATGAATAATGTACATACACATGCAAACAAACTCATCCATACTCCCCCAGAAGGGCTAACCCTCTTACGACTGGGCTGTTTTCTGTGGTCCCATGGGTGTCTTTTCTCTGGTCCCAAGGGTGCCCACTTTAGGAAGGCTTCACTGTATTAGTAAACACTGGAATTTCTTTCTTTTTCTCTCGGTCTCTTCCTTTTTTCCTTCCTTCTTTCTTTATTTCTTTCTTTCTTTCTTTCCTTTCTTCTTTACAACCAAGTTGATCTGCAGATATTCTCAAGCACTATTTTTTCGAAAACCACCAAACTTTATATGGTGACTTACGTAACCTGTGAAATTGTGCATCTCAATTGGATTAGTCCTGATGTTTCAAAGTGTGCAAATACAGGGGCAATTAAAATTTTAAAAGCTCCATATCTTCCACAATATTGCAGATACTAAAAAAAATTAAAAAATGTGCACAAATAGGTTTGTGACACCTGCCAATATTCATGCTAATAAGGGGCTTTGGAAAATTTCAAAGTTGAATATCTCCAAATCTATTATACATAGACATGCCATTTCAACTTCAATTTATAGGTTTGTTGCAAAGCTGCATCAAATGAACCATGAACTAAAGTTGTAGGATTTTAATTTAAGCAAATTAGGTAAACATGCAAAATGTAAATCTTGAATAGCTTCAAAACTATTATAGATAGAGGTGCCATTCCTACTTCAATTTATGGTTTTGTAGCAAAGCCTCATCCAATGAACCATGAACCAAATTGTAGGCTTTCAATTTATGCAAATTAGGCAAATACACAAAATTAAAATGTTGAATAGCTTCAAAACTATTATAGATACTAGCCTTATTCAAACTTCATTTTATAAGTTTGTGATATGGCCACATCAGATGAACCAAGAACCAAGGTTGTAGCATTTTACTTTACAAAAATTAGGCTAATACACGAAATTAAGATTATGTTGAACAATAGCAAAGTGTAGCATTTCAATCTGGTCTCATTTTGAAGGCACCCAGACAGATTTGCAGTAAAGGAATTCTTTTCTGGTACTTTTCTTGTACTATCACTCCAAGCGTTGGTCGAAGTTCAAGATAAAATTGAAAAGGCTGGTAAACTTTTAAAGTACCCAGGGTTGGTGATCTGTTTACACTGTATAATATACTCTGGAATATGTTGGCGGCTGGCTTTGACCGACAGACCATTTTTTTTGATGAAGTGAAGACTATCTTAAATTTTCATTGAACTTCCATTTCGTCAGGTACAAAGGGGCTATCATGCTGACAACTGCACATCAAGACTATCTGCCGTTTGTTTCTCGTATGCGAAGTTGTTTGTCGACTACCACTGCTGATCCAGAGGTAGCAAAGTGTACTCAAAAAAGAAAGTCTTTATTTCAATACATGTGGCACAAGCCATGTCACCAACAATCAGTAATTCGACAGTTAAACAACTGTGCTCTATATATGATGCCAAATGGATGTGTAACTTTCAAACGTAAGGAAACGTCTGATGTAAATATGAGATCACCCCTGCAGACCAAAAGACTTTACAAACTTTCTGAATCTGACATTTCCTTAGCTCAATTTCAGATAATACTTTAATCCGCACACCATGCGATGCATGTGCAAAAGGAAGTTGCTTATAGATTATGTTGCGTAATAACTGACATATCTTAAAATGTTATGTGCATTTGTGACGTGGCTGGGAAATGATTTTTGGTTTTGGATATTCGACAGCTTAAAGACATATAAATGACATACGTTTTCTGGTGATAAAGCATCCAGAATGGGGCAGTAATTGCTCTGTATGGTTCTCAAATTCAACATATGTGCAATCTCTATCAATTATTTATATATATATATATATATATATATATATATATATATATATATATATATATATATATATATATATATATATATATATATATATATACATATATATATGTGTATGTGTATAATTGATATAGATTACTATATGAACTGCTGAAATGACAGTTGCTTTTGTCTGTTTTATGGCCTTTAAAGCAGGCATGTTAAACATAATAATTTTGGTGATTCAGATCATCCCGTGCTTACCAAACACTGGCTGAAAGTCTAATACATAGTCTTTTAACACATGCTGAGTAATGAACTTTCACACGGTCCTTCGACACACGAGGCAAAGTTGCTACACCGTCGTGTAACAACCACTTATAAGAGTTCCTGTACAAGATCTTGTAACACTCACTAGGTAAAAATTGTGTACACAATTTTTTCAAACACTGGGCAAACTTGTTATGCACACTCCTTAGCGCACAGGGGGTTCTCATCAGATCCCATTCAACTCGTTTGCTCTTAACGGAAGTCTCCCCTGACTATTTCGTTTGCTGTATACATATCATGAATTATTTGTAAATGTGATTTGGTCGAATAAAGCCGCCATGAGGACTCTTTTGTATCTTTTTACATATTAAAAAATGTCAGTTTAAACAATGATACATCCTGATGAACAGTGACAGAGGTCGATGTATTTGATATAGTGATGCAGTCCGACAGCCTGGGGTCCTCCTGAAACTGTGTAAAGATATAGCAAAATATCGGTTCAAGCCATTATGCAATTAGAATAAGAAAATCACAGAAAAGAACCAAAACAAGCACCAGATCCTGTTGCGACAAATCCAGAAGTTGTTCAGTGCTTGCAAGAAATGCACGATTCCATATCACTTTTTGCTCTAGGAAAGAGCCAGTTTTGTTGCTAAGAGGCTTTAAAAATGTACAAAAATTTTGGTTTAATTACTGTGGTCAGATGGAAATGTCTTAACAGGTTTCGGATTTTATCTAAGATGTTGCTGGAGCAGTTGAATGGTACAGACAATGTTTACCTTACAGCCAACCTTCGTCTAGGCACCTCTCCACTTTATGCACAACTATTTCTAATTCCGACTTGAAAGACTGTATCATTTCACTCATATTTAAAACACACAAGGGAAATAAGTTTCAGAGGATGATCATACTTTTAAAAGGCTCACATTTTGATAATGATATGAGGGATGGGCAGACTGCATTTAAATGGGATCAGTTTGTAGAGTTGTTAATTTTGACGACTCCATTTTTAGACACACAATTGGTATTTCAATGAGTACTAGTCTTGCACCTCTTTGGGCCAATATATATATATATATATATATATATATATATATATATATATATATATATATATATATATATATATATATATATATATATATATATATATATATATTCTACTATACGTCTTTGGTAAAGCTTCCAAAAGAGAAGAAACTTCAAGATAGATGTCGTAAGTTGGCATTTAGTTATATTAATGACCTATTAAGCCTCACTAATAAACACTTTCCAGAATATATGTCACAAATAAACTCGGGTGATTTGGAATTTAAGGAAACTACAGAGAATGATATGAGATGTTCATTTCTAGATGTAATGATGTATAGTGATAATTATGAATTCAAGTTTAAATCATAAAACAAACGTGATGATATTGAATTTTAAATTGTAAATTACCTTCACATGGAGAGTAATAATCCACTTGGGGCCAACTCATGCTGTCTATGTGTCAGGGTTTTGTCTTGGCTACATCATGTTTTTTATTTTTGACAAGTTCTATTTCAAAAACATATGCAACTGGGATATTCAAAAATGAAATGAAAGGGATCGTTAACGAAGCTTCTGAGTAAAAATGAAAATTTATTATCTAGATCTCAAGTAGATTTGAGGTGTTATATAATTGATGGAGTAAATATGTAAACCTGACAATTCTAGCTTATTTTTCATATAATGCGTGTATGAGTCAAGATATCTCCTAAAGTTGAGAGTTGCTGGCACAAAATCGATTTAGACTACAACTTACCTTTGTTGGTACCTGACTCGATTCAGGAAACAGACGTTTTCCGCTATACTGCATTTCATATTCATTCACTGACATAAAATATTATAAAGTTGTTGGTACGTCTGCCTTGTACTTATGGGTTTCAACTTTTGCTTGTTTGATGACTGGCGGGTTTACATCATGGACAGTTATCTTTTCCTCGGATTTTCGGTGCAGTTTTCCTGTCATTCTTGAAAAGTGTTGCCCACTTCTATTTTTGATGATGGTCATTATCATTATTTCTAATGTTGTCAATGTGACATCTTATCATCTTTGGAAAATTTGTTGGCATGTCTGTTTTGTACTTCTCGATTTCGACTGTGACATCTTATCATCTTTCGACGGTTTTCGACTCGGGCTGATTTTCGACAATAACATTGACACGTGATGGTCTCTTACTACCATTGGATATTCAATGAACAGTGTATAGCTTGGTGGATATTCAAGTCTTGCTGCTGATGGGCTTTTTCATGATTTGGACGTTTTTAGACTTGGAATGATTTTCGACGACGATATTGGCACTTAATGGTCAAATACTACTGTCTGGTGTACCTTGATACACATTGATACGCTTTGGTGAACTCCAATATACTCGGATGCACCACTCTGATAGGCGCTAGCCCATGAGGCTGAATGGCGTCCTACCATTATGCTGTCAAATAAAACACTAATGACCAATGCAAAAATATACAAACCCAAGCCCTCAGACAACAGCAAACCACAAGTTACAATGTACCAAGGTCTAACAATGCTTTAATTTTACCTTTAATGTTGATAAATTTGTGGATGTTGCCGCTGTTATCGATAACCAGCAAAAATATCTTTCTGAATCTTTTGATGGCAAGTTTGACTGAATAAACAGTTTTCCTCGGCCTGCCTTGGGCCCAATATACAGAAAACCCGCGCCAAGGAGGCTTTTGACCTGGACCAGTCCCGTGGTCTCTGCTGTCTTATGGTAACTGTAGTCATGGTGTTGACCTGTACCAGTCTTATGGTTTCTGCTGTCTTATCGCAACTGTAGACGTCTTGTTTACATGGGTCTATTCATTCCAAAAGTTCATTTGTAAATTTAGCATGGCATTTTTTGAAAGCAAGCCATATCAACCCGGAAAGGGGCTCAGCGCACGACTATCGAAAAACGTTTCCAAGCCTTTAATAACCGGCCGTGTCTGCTTGACAGCGGCACCTTGTCCAATCTTAGCATTTAGACTAGGACAACAATCATGATAAATTAGGCAATACTGGGACGGGAGAACAGCAATAAAATATAAGGCAAATACCATGCTTAAGTCATCTATAAAGCTGAATTCAAATAGGCCTGGTGCCTGTTTCCCAATCTTTCTTCTTTTTTTTTTTCAAAATAAAATATGTTTAAACCAACTCATCTGTGAGGCTGACCAGTCTTATTACAAACTCGCACCAAATCCAGTTATTTTGAAGCCTGATATGCTATTTCCATTGGTATAAAACTGATCGCCTTAAGCTCACCGCAGCATTTCTATGATGACGTATAATAGACCAAAGGGCGCTATTTTATCCGTTGTAACGTCACCTGCTAGGCAAAGCAGTTACTGAGAATGTGAAATGGTTTCTTTAGAACCCAGAAAGGTTCCAAGTGGATATATATATATATATATATATATATATATATATATACATATGACATGGCAGGATACATTGAGTGTATCTAATTCATAAACGCTTTGAATGAATGGAGACAAGCTTGTATTGGGAGGGAATAATGTTGTGATGGTTGGTTTAAACATATTTTATTTCAGAGAAACAATTGGCCAACAGGCTCACCAGCCTGTGATGGTTGGGTATACATAGTAGGTTTGTCATGCATAACTTTCTGACGGACCCCAGATTTTTATATTACTGAGTACCGTATTTTTAGACATAATATCATTAAGAAAGCAACCAACAAAGATATCAAAGTGAGGTTAAGCTACTATTCCAAGTGAAGCACGAACGCGACCTGTTTACCTGTTCACACCACGTTCTCACTTCCAATATTGATCTTAATGGAGGTGGTAATGATAGTACTGAGAAAGTCGTAATTGCTTCAGTGAAATGCACGACAACTTAATGTCTTTCAGTTTCTGTCTGTTGAAGCCGGGACCTGTTTTATTCATTTTACATTGGCACGCATTACTTAGGATAGACAGTTTTAAATTCCTCTTTCTTTCATTGAGACAACGGGAAAGTGTTTTCGACAAAATGGAATGAAAATTGAATGGGATGGATTTATTTTTCCGATGATTATCCGCCAAGTAACACTTACAGTGTCACATACAAATAAGATCCATCTTTACATATTCCACAATGCACAACTAGAGATGTAGTTTTAAGAACGAAAAGCACTGAATGGCGCTCTCTGCAAGTTTTGCGAAGGTGAAAACAAATTTCCTAAAAACTCCCAGTCGTGAAAGTGTGTTTAATATGAAAATACTGCGGAAACCTCCCAATTAGGAGCACCTGCAGCGATGAAAAAAGTGGTTCTAATAGGGTAGTGGTCTACAAAAGAGATAAATTTAAACAAAAACAAGACAAAACAAAGAATAAATAAATAGAAACCACTCTTTACAGAGACAGTCATGGATAGGAACTGTACTATAAATGGCAAGAGAGAAATACGAGAATTTCCGTTATGCTCATTTGACCTGGGTTTTTTTTTTTAAATTTCGGTCGGTACACAAAGCAGTCCTGCATGATACCTGGGGGATATATGCATGTTCAGCACAAAGAAACGTACGAAAAAATTATCCCTCCTAAACATCTATCTTTCACGGAAATTTGGCCTATTGGATATAAACATCTAAAATATAATAAGTGTATTGACCAGCTATATACTTAACATTATTTTCTCAAATCAAATCTCTCCCATCGCTTAATTTTCATTCACAGAATTCAAAATATTACAGCGGAAAGGACGGAGAGAGAGAGAGAGAGAGAGAGAGAGAGAGAGAGAGAGAGAGAGAGAGAGAGAGAGAGAGAGAGAGAGAGAGAGAGCGTGCGAGAGCGAGAGAGAGAGAGAGAGAGAGAGAGAGAGCGTGCGAGAGCGAGAGAGAGAGAGAGAGAGAGAGAGAGAGAGAGAGAGAGAGAGGGAGAGAGAGAGTTATTTATATTAAATTGCTTTGTGCCAAAATACCAACTGATGCGAAGCTCATGTCTCAGTATTTTATTATGCACACCAATTTATTACGTGGCATTCCAGACATTCCTTTGCCCGGGCCCATGTACTGTTGTTTAAATAGGACGGGGTGTGTGGTACCTCATCGTGACACGTATAAAAAAAAAACATGGCGCAAAGACGGCAACCTACTTGCACAGACCAATTTGTTTTGTATGGATTATTAGAGAATATTCGATGATTGATTTATCAACTCACTCTTAATGGGGAAGATGTAGGCTTATACTTTTCACTTTGTCTGGTTCATGAACTAAAGGTCTAAGAGAAAACAATAGTCAGAGTGCTAGAAACTCTTTCCAGTTGCTGTCCTGGTTGAGAATCAAGCTTGCATGGAGGAGGTGAAAGACAAGCGCATTGGTTTAAACATATTTAATTATTCAATATGGAAGAAGGGAAAAGCCCTATATTAATCCCTCTTGAGAAAATACACAATATAACAGAACAAGATACATGTATATGACGAAGCAAGACACGTTCAGTGTGGTCTAGGCTGCCTTTAGGATTCTTTATTAATGATTTTATATATATATATATATATATATATATATATATATATATATATATATATATATATATATATATATATATATATACATATATATATACATATATATATACATATATATATATATACATATATATATATATATATATATATATATATATATATATATATATATATATATATATATATATATGTTTGTGACCACGGAAGGGTCTAGTCTCAAACAGGCATTCTCCGGCAAGGGAAATGCACATACCAACCTCACCAAATCCCTATAAAAAGAATCATTATGGTTCAATCAAGAGCGGTGTGCGTGAATGCCGTAATCAACACGGCCCTGTTCAATGTACAATGGAACCTGCCTGTGAACCCACCTCTACTAAGGGACCACTTCTGCTAAAGGACCACTATCAACATCCCTATTAGCATATTTAGGTTTAATTTTACCTGCCTCAAGGGACCACCTGTCAGAAAGAACCATTTTCAAAGGTCCTAGGGATGGTCCCTTAAGCCAGGTTTCACTGTATGCAATCCAGTACAAATGTTGTGTTCAAGGTTGTCCCAGATCGGCGACTGTGAATGTGTAAGTTCACCAGCATCAAAGGAGCACCGAAAATTTATATATGTTCGTGACAACGGAACGGCCGGGTCTCGAACCAGCAACCTTCGGCACCAATCACCTAGCCGAAAATGGGAAACGCATATATATATATATATATATAGCTAAGCACAATAAAACGAGGACAACGGACACTACACTGAAGAATAATAAATGAAGGAATTGAACATAACAAAGCCAAGACAGATAGTGGGACACTCATAAGACGAATCTACTGAGCTGGTTATTTCCATCAGGAATTTATGATTAGAACCTGTCGTGCTACAACTCAATAATGGTATCAAATTGAAATTTTTAAGTGTCAACAATATAGTCTTGTACAGCGAGATATATCTGCTTATTATTTTCAAGGCTACAAGCAGCAGAACTGAAAAGTGGAGTTTGAAGTGTGAATGGAGCAAAGTGTATCGTAGATGCATGTAATTAGTTGCGAGGAATTAAATATCGAGGACAAGAGAAAAAGAACTGGAAAACATCTTCACCACCAGTACCGCACACACAATCAGGGCGAATCTTAAACACCGATCAGAAACAAATGTATGTTAAGCTGGCTGCGGCCCATACGTGGGCGAGCATGTAATTCACCAGGGTTTCTTTTATGAATGTAAAAAAGGGAAGGGTCTTTCACTGGGCGTAAAGGAGGAGTCTGTACTTTTACTTTTAAATTGTCACAGGGCAGGAGCATTCCGAACATCTCAGGGGAGAAGGTTTCATAGGCGCGTGACAGAAGGATAAAAGGACTTATCAAACAGATCTGCACGAGCTATAAAGTGTGTTAAATCGCGTCGCCTGGGTGCGTTAATTGTTTCAAGTCATATCCGACAACAGAATATTTTGAAAGAGCGTGTTACCTCTCAGACAACCATGCAAGCAGGTGATTTTGCAAAACAGGTAGTGCCAAAAGATGAATATCTCACAACAGTCGTCAAGATGATGGAAACTGTTGTCACCAGCGAGTGTTGCGAACTTGCTTAAGCTCAAGAGTGTTGCATAGGTAAACGGACTGTTATCGCGTCACTCTTAGATGACGAAGCCTTGCGAATTTTTCTCCGAAACAAAGGGAAACCTCACCTCAAGTGAATTACGAAAGCTTACAGCTATCAGTGTTCAGGGTGTTCCCATATGGAATAACCTTGCCTACAGGCGACGCTTCGGACATCATGGCTTGAACGTCTCCCTGCAAATTACAGTTGCTTGGAATCCAGTCGCACATAGTCTAGCTCATCTCCAACCCCTGCGTATGTCATTGAGAGAAACCTTGCATCTACTGGAGACGTATCTACCCTGTTCAATGCAGTTGGAATTAACAGTAGTAGAGAGTTACAGATTTACATTACGCGAACGTCCTACTTACGAGTAGCATGTAAATGTGTCACGTAATTATTTAGCGCTGACTGTGGTCACATTCAGTTTAAGATCCAGTGGTACGCGAGCAACTCGGCATCTCTTCAGCAATACATTCCGCAGATAAATAAAGCTGTTCAAGCAAGATTTTAATAATCAAATAACCATAAAGATATTGCAACTTGCTACTCAAATTGAGTAACTGCACTTACCATGACATAAATTGTGAAAATATACGAATTATACATAGAAGTTTACGAAAGTGGCATGAGTACAGCAGCCCTCAATCGCCACGTGTAGGACAGATCTCAAATACAACTTGAATGCATTAGTTATGTGGGTTTTCGCATTCACCACGCCTCTGGCCGCCAATGACCCATGATGCTATGGGGAATGTATGAAAGCCTGTCGTCACTTGCTCAGTTTTCGATCAATGAATTTGAGTGATTCTATCTCGCGCATACATACAAGAAATTCGCAACTTTTAAACTTTAAATTAGTGGCATTTTCTTTTTTCCCATTAATTGTGGGCTGAATCAACAGCTTCTTGACGCTCTTTGACGCGCTGCGTCCAAAGCGTCTCGAGGAAAGCTCAGGCTGTTGATCCAGACCATTACTTTTTTCTGGAAATATGAGCATGTTGGTATTTAAAATTGAATGGAAGGTCCTTCCACAAGGAATTTGAGTCTTTCAAATTTGTTATCATTCAGAGTAGCTGCCGTGGTCTTTAGTAGTTCGACCAAAGTCACAGTTGGCAGTGGACGAGTTAACTAGATAATTTGTGGTCATAAAAACGTTTCACTGGCATCTTTCTCTCTCCAGCTTCAAAGCAACATACTGGTCACAGAAATGGCAAAAGAAAGAAAGAGAGAGAGAGGAAAAGAAAGAAAGAGAAAAATCTACATGTTGCCTTTCACAAAGGGAATGCTTATAGCGGTGAGTATGATTGATGTTCTGTTGAGACTAAAAAATATACAATTCAACCCTACACAAAAACTTGCACTTTTAACTTTCGCCTCCGGACTCTTCAAGTAACAAAATTTTCCAGTTGAGGTTTCTTCGCGTTTACTACGAGACATATCAGACGTAAAGCCCGTATGGCTTCCTTCCTGTAAGGGAACTACGATACGTGCCACGACTGGCCACAATGGTCCAGCCCCTGAAAGAACGGCATCGATTTATTTGTGTTATGTACTCCTCGGGTCTTAAGCTCATTTTACTCGTAAAGTTTCACTAATTGCGACCAGTGCAAAGCATTTCCACGAGACACGTACTTCACTTTGGCTTTCTTCTTGAGTTACATAGCGCAGGTATGATTTTCCTTCCGAAGAACACACTAAAACATATTTTTGTAGTATGAACAGTTCTTCAGTGAAAATTGAACAGCAACTTCTACGCTTTTGTACCTCTTTTTCCCCATTTGAGATAAAGGCGGGACGATTACGTGTCTCTCTTGCTTCAGGGTACATCTCCGAACCGCTTGCAACATAAAGTCACGGGAAAGCACGAGGGTGACCCCTGAGAAGCGAGATAGGTCACGGTCGGTGAATTTCTTTATCTCCCTAATGACAATGCAATACTCCTACCAGTGATGTCTGCCAGTAAATGTGGTACTGTAACCTCAGGCTTAACCGTAGAAAATTCCCTGAATTATAGTCAAGCTTTACAGAAGCAAATGCAAGGTACTATCACTACATATATAAAAAAAAAAAAAAAAAAATTCTTATTCACCCTCCCCCCTCCCCCATCCCCGTTGTTGTTCACCCTGGTGGTTGTACTGTATATTATACCTACAAAAAGCGGGAAATGACACGAAGAGGCGTTCATATGGCCAACTTTCTGATAATAACGTTGGCCTAATGTATTCATTGAGTTGTATTACTTGGGAGAGGGGCGAGGAGGTCCCAGTACGCCGGCACAGCTAATAATTTTGCTCCAGGAAAAAGTACGGAGAATAAGAAAAGATAGAAATAATGGCTTCTACGAAATGGAAAAGAAAGATGCTTCCGTCAGGCATGCAGGTAAAAAAAAATGCCCAGTTCACCCATACATAAACCCCTTTGCCTCCCTCCCCCCTCCCTCCCGCCCGTCGCCGCCTGTGTTACTACCGAACATAATTTTTACACACGTTGAGGAGAGCCGGGCTGACCTTGGTTAACAAGAACATGTAGTTCAGGCTGCAGTTTCTTTCAACCCAACAAACACCGTAAAAAAGAGCCCCTGGTTGAACTTTTGCAGCTTCCTGAATATATCCGCAGTGGTCTAAAAATAGCCGCATCTATCCCAAAATAGAAGCCGGGCAATGTCTATTACCGACAAACCATCCATCTCTTTCACTATGTCTCAAGCAAGCAACGGGATATTCTGAGCACACTTCTCTGCCTCATCAGTCACCACCATGTCATATTGAGATACAAAATATCTCCGTGTTTACTAAAGACTTAAATCAAAACTCCTGTCAGCAAGATACGCAAATTACAAAAGGCAAAATAGAAATGCATCGCTAGCCATCCAGGATTTACATGTCTCTCAAGATCAGTTTGCACAGGGCAGTGCTACTTCATGAATACGCGCTATGACGTCAATGGTGACGTTTTCACGATAAATCTCCTTCTTTAATGAAATCATTGCGAGGAGACCGCTTTACGTAAACTTGCAACCATGGTAACAAAGGAACAATTGTGTCATTTTGTTTTCAAAGCACAGCCCGATGCGACCTAGCATCCGAGCTAACTACTTATAGCTATATCCGTGTCGTTATAACTCCTGCTTATCCACTTGTCACAATGTTTTGGTCACCACTTTTTTCCCCATTATCTGGAATTACAGGATTTGCAAAGCAGTTTAATGGATACACATGCTAATCTTCAGAGGTAAGTAAAAATATTTATTTACTTATGCCATTGTTTTCATACTATGTTCTGGCTAGATATTTACACTAAAATGCTCAGAATTTATGGGCGTGTTAGTTTTGCAGCCAACAGGTTCAAGCAATTTAGGGCAAAAGAATAAAACATAAATGCTATTCAGAATAGTGATGAATCAAAATATCACAGAATTTACAAACGAGCAACTGTTCAGAAAATTCATAAATGCATTAGCATGATGATGTTATGTAACCGAGAATGTTACCAGCAACCACAAAACAGTGTTATTCTATCTATGGTTTTGCAAAGGCAGTGTGACGTCATATACTATCTCCAGTGTGTACCCGTGTGGCTGACGATATATTCGTATCGGATGACAAACTATCTACAAATAAACAGATCACCCATTTATAAAATCAAAGACTACATATGGACCTATGGCAAAAACACTGCTACACTGTGTCCATTGCATTTACCATTTGCTGATCGATTTAAAGTGATCTGCAATACGCATAGAGGCATATAGTCAAATAGTTTATTCCTTTCAACAGAATAATTAAAATAGGCGGTGTCTGATACAGATCTCTCTTCGCTAGACAGACGTATTATGTTGGTTAACAACAGATTCCATTCGAGTTTATCCGTGTTTGATACACATAAATGGTGACGTCAAGGAAAATACTGGTGCAATAACATTACATGCAGCATATCGGCAAGGTTAACTCTCTCTCTCTCTCTCTCTCTCTCTCTCTCTCTCTGTCTGTCTGTCTGTCTCTCTCTCTCTCTCTGTCTGTCTCTCTCTGTCTCTCTGTCTCTCTGTCTCTCTCTCTCTCTCTCTCTCTCTCTCTCTTCCAGAATAACAATGAGTCACCGGAACATTTTATTTGGTCCCGAATTAGTTTGACACGTTTCTTAACGGGATCAATCTGCAGCTTTTGAAACTTCTGTCATTACTTTCCCAGCTGACAAGTTCGAGAAATCAACCCTTTAAGGTAATAATATCTTTCGCGCTCTTCCACCAGGTTTGAGAAATAGGCTTCTACATCAATTAGACTGACCCATGAGACAGCAGTGATATTTGGCTCCAAAGTGCGGTGTTAAGATGACAAAGGTAATGGTTGAAATACGCACATTGACATATGCAACTGAGTCCAGGAAAAAAAAAATCTGAATTGACAAAGTTTATACTCGAATTCATCACTGCGGTACGATTAGATTAATCAGTTAATCGTGGTTTGGTCAAAATCCTAAAATAAAGAGATACACAAACTGACATCAACCGATTTAATGTGAACGGCAACTTTCAGTTCTGTGAAAATAATTATCTGAGAGTATGCCCCGTCGGACAATTGCTCTTTCAATTAATCTACTTTTTAACATATTCCTGCCAAATAATAATAATAATAATAATAATAATAATAATAATAATAATAATAATAATAATAATAATAATAATAATAATAATAATAATAATAATAATAATAATAATTCAAAGAACGTACACGCAAATATGCATATTGCGCTTCCATCAAAAGTTGAAATACAAGTACCGGAGTAACCATTGGTAGGGTTAATATGGCAGCAGTCCACACATTCAGATCAGCTGTCTCCGGGCGTGGACAGCACACCGGTAAAGCTGCTTGTGCAATCGTAAGGCATAACTAGGCAATTTATGTGTAGAACTCGGATCAGATAATATGGCGGTAATTGGAATCAATGCATTGGTCTTCAGTCCCTGATTGGTGCAGGGACATCTCAGTTTCTTCTTAGTCTTCAGACTTTGTGCTCCGATAGTCTTGAAACTATTAAACGGGAATAAATCCAAATATTGCACGCATTTTTAAAAAGAAAACATACAGTCAAGCTTGATAAAACATGCGCTTAATCATGATTAACTTAATGTTACGATATGCAGACAATTAATCGTTAGTAAATCAACTTCACGGCGTGTGAGTTTATATCCACACCTTCTCAACTTTGGTGTCAGCATTTTCATCCATAATCATGCACAAGTAAACATTCCAGTGGCTTTTGTTTGGTCGTGTTTCGATGGAATGGATCGTCACTGCACTCCCTATATCCAGAGCATAGCCTCGCAAGGAGGCACTCATCATTGCACATCAAAACTTACTTACACACCATATATTTATGCAACGCAAGTGTAGTCAGCATGTATATGTAGCCGGTTTTTTTTTTTTTTTTTTTTTTTTTTAGCTGTTGAAGCACTTTGGACATAATTGTTCATACTTGAGTGTCACCAATCTTGCATGGCTATTACCAATCTTATAGCGACTGATTTAATCATCTAGTCGTACAAGGTAGGGCAGGAAAGTTAATTAGAATGTCTATTATCGTCCTTGCATTTCTGTTAAAGGCCAACTAAATTCGAAATAAAATATAAATGCAGGGGGAATTTGGTAGGAATTAAAAAAAAACAAACCTAGCGTTGACAAGTCATCTGATAGAAAGGTGGTATTGCGAACAAGCACATTCAAAGGCACATGTTTTCTACCGAAACATATAAAAGTGTGGGCATTTTCGTAACAAGTCTGTCCCATAATGCACCAATGATGGCAGGATAAAATAACTGTTATTTAGTGTCTGAATAAATTTCCCTTGATACTCCACAGAAATCGAAATTGGATGTTTTATTGTTTTGCTCCGTAAAAGCTTGACTGAATAAAGTGAAGAAAACAGCTATATACCTCGACTTGTTAACCGTCGATCCAATATGTGCTGCACCATGGGATTGGTGTAATGAATATGCCTGCCTTCACGACAGCGCCAGGGGAATTGATGCCGTGACATTCCCCAGACAACAACAATTATTTTGTCAAAATGACAGTTCTTCTAACACAACTGCATAATTGGACCTCATGTAGTTCCAAATATTACCCGTGAGTCTTGCTACATTTTTTTTTTTTTTTTGGTTTTACAGTAATAATAATATTACTATTCATGTACTTTATGAGTAAAAACTTTGAGTGATATAATTGTAACAGTGCGAATGAGGAGAAGGATGGATAAGAGAATATCTCAGAGAATAGTATTTCTCACTTCTTTTCAGCACACCTGTGTTTTGGGGGTATTAAATGTCTCCACAGAGCAGATACAAGCGGCGCTCCAGGGTTTTGGTGATGAAACCATGACCCATGTAGTTCTAATATCAGCTACCAGGTAGCGCGATGCTAAAGATTCTTACTTTGCCATCATCAAAACCTTGCAAAAACAGTCGGTAATTTGGCGCTGCTGTGGATGTGCAGAGTTTTGCTTTTCACGGCCAGTTTGCACATGATAAAAGTTTAGGCATGAAAAGTTGAACAGAATTGAGGGATTGTTTAATGCACTTGATAGACGGAAAACCATGGCCTGTCTGCGGTATGTCTAGAGGTCTCACAAATGTGTATGATTTACAATGCATGGAGAGAGAGAGAGAGAGAGAGAGAGAGAGAGAGAGAGAGAGAGAGAGAGAGAGAGAGAGAGAGAGAGAGAGAGCGAAGGAGAAAGATAGATAAAGAGAGAGAAGGAAAAAAAAGAGAGAGAGAGAGAGAGAGAGAGAGTTATTTGTATAATTTTGCATATTATCCAAGAGTACTACGTGCACCAAACGCGTCGTTTCGTGTGTTACACATGATGTAGCGTGATAAAAGAACAATATATACACAGCACATAGTGTAATGCTCGTAGAAAATCCCTTTGCAGCAAATTTCATTCAGTGTAATCCTTTAAATTTGGATTTTAAAGATTTTTCATTTTGGGTACCTGTCGGTTAATGCGTGCATTCCTATTGATTACCAGGTCAATTTGGATTGCAATGGAAATTCACATTTTTGACTTCTCCAAAACTATCAGCTAGATTCACGTCCAGCTTGGTGGAGATACATCTTGGGTGAATCTCTAACAAATGTGTTCAAATGGACACGCACTAGTTGTTTTTGGATTTTCTATGAAATTTTGTTCATTTTTGGCAAAATGTTAAACAATGTGTTCCCAAACTGCCATGGTTATTCTTTGAAATTGCAGATGGATACATTTGGGTACA
>OZ026623.1:68330094-68335094 GCA_964020975.1 Hermodice carunculata
GGCAACATGTACCACATTTCAAAACCGTATCCTGTGGTGACGTGTGACATCAAAATCTAAGTTTACCATATGGTATACCAGAGGTACCAACTGTCCCTCATTATCAAGAACAAACTCTGAAGCTAGCTCAACACTTGACCAATTTAGTTGTGTGCCCTCATCAAAACTGATGATTTGCTGCAATATTTCTTTGTCAATTATAATATATGACTACTTGTCCCTGAAATGACACTTTTGAATGTTGGAATCCCTATTATACTAGGTTATGAAATAAAACGTTAAAAAGCAGAACCAGAATGATGTGATTAAAATCGTTCAGTTTTAAGCATGTCACTTTGAACAGCGCTAAATAGGATTTCGTTTTCTTCCAAGCTAGCCGGAAGACATCCGAATAACATATTGTTTCTGATTGATTGTATTGTAGCTAGAATCTGTTGGAATAGTCTGGATCTTGATAACGTGTATCGAGAGCAATCAGGCAGAATGTTTTACCGTTTCACGCCCTTTTTTTGTAAATACTGTTGGGGTTCAACCAGATTATGTTCAAATGAATATATATTCAAACAGTAAATGTATATACTATTTGCTTCCAATGTTTGTAGTAGACCACAGTTACGATATTGATTGATTGCCCACCCCAACTAATCTAGTCTGTAATTTAGAAAATACTGTCTTTTCGGCATGCTCAAGCCTCTTTTTGAATAAATTGAACAGAGACAGGATTTTTGCAGAACGCAACTGCTTCATTGGTGGTCATGTAGGGAGAACTTAATGCTGAGGAAGTACATTGATATGACCTTGGCTAGAGCACAATTCATACACCTGTATAATAGGTGGCATCTAGGTGTTGTTTTTGCATTTCAATCACATAAAAATGTTGAAATCTTATTTATATGAAATAAATTAACCAGTGTTTTGTGACTTTTTTCGTGTTAAATGCTGTTCGCCAATTTTTAAAGTTTGATTTGGCTGATTTTTAGACTAAAATGTTAATATGTAAAATGGAAGGATATATAAGAATAGTCTAATACCTGTTAGACGGTCGAAGCGCCTAATCAAAATCTCAGCTGCCTCTCTTCTCAAAAGGATCGCAGAGCTTGTTAACAGGTCTTTCCCACGGCGTCAGCGTTGATAAACGTATGATTATGTTACCATCAAGCATTGTGGTCTCAATTACTGCTGGAATTACTTTGAACCCGGACATTCATGTATTCTTAGCAGGCCATAGAAGCAGTGAAGTAATCACAATTTATATAAGGTCTTGTCGTTTCAATAACAGAAAAACTGTTATACATAGTAACACAGGAAAACTAATTTATCAGCATTTCTACACGAGCCGACAGATAAAAGGATGGCACAAATAGTCTCCCTGCCGCACAATTTAATTTTCTGTCTCATTCTTCTGGGCTATTCTAGTTTCAGGCAGCAAAGGGACATCAAAGAGCTCACAATGCAGTTTATTCAGAATTAGTGACCGTTGGTCTGTTCAAATTGTTTGACAACCATTAATACATTCTTTTGAGGTAGCAAAGATATGTAAGGTGTTGAGGCGAGGCTAAAATTGCTGCAATAATTTACTGCTATTGAAACATTGAAATGTCGGATGAGACACTGACCTACTAAATCATATTCGCCGGGTTCTGTTAACACTGTTATTTCCGTGAAAATTGTTTTCACTAAAGTCTTACCAACGGCTTCTCGAACGCCTAAACTGAGGCCAGGAAAGTTGTTGACACAGTCTTATAATGTGACACGGTAAATATTAGACACCTGGCATAGTAACATGTCCGATCAGCACCGCATAAACCATAAACAGCGTTCCTACTCTTTATTCAATCAAGTCAATGTCGTTCACACGAGCTGCAAATTAATGGATTCTTATTTCATGTGTGCAGAGTCAGGTTTGAGATAAAAAACAAAAAAAACAAAAAAAAGCAAGAAACAAAGTTTACATCATTGTGTTCAGTAGAAGTTACACATTGCAGGTCAAATGCTACCGGGAAATACTGACACTACTACTACTACTACTACTACTACTACTACTACTACTACTACTACTACTACTACTACTGCTACTACTACTACTACGACTTATTATTATTATTATTATTATTATTATTATTATTATTATTATTATTATTATTATTATAATTATCTACCCGTTTATAACGGGGACACCGATGGAGCGGCCTCCGTTCCATTGTACGGCCAGGGTATTTAGAATTATATTGACCAACATAATGTTGAAGGTTAGTAAGCTGTTCATGTAGTAAAAGTGATTGGGGAGAGAAACTACGTTCATGTATGTGACTTGCAAGTTTTGGCCAATACTTGAGCTGACTGGTTTCACAGCATAACACACACACACACACACACACACACACACACACACACACACACACACACACACACACACACATATATATATATATATATATATATATATATATATGTATATATATATATACATACATACATACATACATACATACATACATACATACATACATATATATCCAAAGTGTGATAGCTTTATGGGAACAGGTAATACCCTTATATGGAATTGATCCGCAAAACATGCGTAAATTAGCAGCTGCCATGATCCATTAATCATCGATCATGGTTATAACTTCAAGCAGACATTCGGTCACAACATGCAGGTTCTGACTGAAGGCCTACACCTAAAATGATGCGCGCGCAATGTGACCTATGACTCGATCCCCCACAGACACTGGCCAGGATTGGATGATATTGCTTTAGCATGCATAAATTATGATCAGCTTGGTGTTTTGCATGTTAAGCCGCCCAGGCTCTCTGTACTCTGTACCTACAGTTGTCCATCTAGCTTGCGAGTTACTGCCAAGAAATACTGCTGTGTACACAATGAAGGTTTTGTAGATATCGAAATTCGGGATGCTATACATGTGTATGCAGCAAATGTCGCAAAATTGCTGCGCAGGGGAGAGATAGGAATCACTGCAGTTGTAGTTAATGCTGCTGACGACAGACAGCGCCACCGTTTATAAGTGTCTCGCTTCCATGGCCAGCATAAATGTTATGGTCTCTCCATTCTTCACGGTAAAAACCCAACAGAGGTGCCGACACAAATATCTGCTGCCTCACATGTGTCATTGCCTCAAAACATAAATTAATGACTACAAATCTATTGTAAACTAACGAAGATGTTCTCAACAGTACAACACAGCCACTCAATGCTGAGCAAATGAGGCCGTTATAGAGAAAATTAGATTCAATTATTTGTCTTCAGATGGCGCTCTGATTTAAAGAGAGAGCCTGGGCGTGATAGAGCGTAGGGCATTTACACAGGCATACAGTTACTACTGAGATATCTTGTACATTTCACAGGTGAGCATCGATCAAGAACTACAACAGGAACCAAAATGACTATCCTGACAATTTGTTTGTCTTTTCACTTTTGCTTTTATTTTGGGAGTGCACGTCTTTGCCAAAAGGGGCATTTGGCTAAAGATACAACATGTTTGTCTTTGCATGTATCTAACGCTTGGTAGGTCATACCCTGCTAAGAATAACCCGGATGTGCAGGGATAGTAACCACAATAAGTCATTATTATAATTATTATCATTTTGGATAGTAGTAGAAGTAGTTGTGATAATAGTAGTAGTTGTAGCAGCAGGAGAAGCAGTGGTAGTATCAGTAGCTTTCATTTAAACTTAGGTTTATTGGATCACTCAATATCTGGGCATTCTACAATCCCACAACTTTTCTGATTGCACCCACCTCCGCAATGTCTCAGCTGATATTGACAGTCAGGATCTTGTCTATTTGCCATGTATTTCAGTAAATTTAACGTGTAGGCATGCCCTTCACCTTCCGCACTTCTGGCTGTTGTATCAGAACAGGTGTTGACATGGGAACGCTTTCCCCACTATGTTTGACACGGGGACGCATATTCAACAATATTTCTCTTCCTCTTTTTTACGAAATGTTTTATTAAATGCAACAAATAAATGTATAAGCCACACTTTTGAAACTACTGGCTCTATGCAATCAACTTAAACGGGAAAGTGTGAATGTATGAAAGTGTTTGTGATTCCATGCCAGCTTGGTAACCTAAGCTGATGAAAGAACGTCTGGAACTAACTTAGAACTAATTGTTCGGTGAAACTAGAAGCAGAATAGCCTCAAATATTACAAAGCATCTATGAAACGGTTGTTGGCTTTGCCATTTCCCATTCCAGAGTAAGACCTTAATTGCCCGCGAATAACCTCTGAAAAGATACACGTCCCATTGGTTTCTGGAAGCATCCTGCTCGGAGAGTGATAAGAATTAAAGCAGTTGTTTCAAGCATGCCTGACTTTTAAAGCATAGAATATCTTCTTCTTCTTCTTCTTCTTCTTCTTCTTCTTCTTCTTCTTCTTCTTCTTCTTCTTCTTCTTCTTCTTCTTCTTCTTCTTCTTCTACTTCTTCTTCTTCTTCTTCTTCTTCTTCTGCTTCTGCTTCTTCTTCTTCTTCTTCTTCTTCTTCTTCTACTTCTACTTCTTCTCAATCTCCTCAGAGGTAGTATTTTTATTTCAGCTTTCGACTCTTCTTGTTAAGGACAAGAATCGGTCAGCAGCTTTCATCAGCGCCATGTTGCATTTTTGACGGAGAACTGAATGAACTTTATTTGCTGCAAGTTATAGGTCTCACCGGAATATGAAAGGAGATCCCTAGTCTATTGCAATTCTCGATTTAAAGGTTCAATATCAATGGGACATTTTCAGTAAACACGTTCAGGCGGACAACGTTTGACAACTGAGTGCTTTCTATGATTTGACCGCGAATCTGCCTTTTTGGGGCAGTGGAACAGGATGGCTTCCTATTACTTATATATAATCATCATGTGAAGAAGTGTTCAAAAAAATAAAAAATAAAAATACATAAATAATAATAATAATAATAAAAAAAAAAACAATTAAAAAAGGAATACAATATATACACCATTATAAAGACTGACTAAAACGGTATTTTGAAGCA
>OZ026623.1:68342594-68450094 GCA_964020975.1 Hermodice carunculata
TGAAAGAAAACTTGACAAGAAAAGAAAAAAAAAGCTACGTGTACATGTCTGTCCTGGCCCAGGTGTTTACATGCACCTTTCGTTGTATATTCATGCTGGCATCAATGACCATCCCATTTGTTTTAGACCGGGTACACCATCCCTACAGCGGGTCCATTGTCCCATACAACATAGAATCTACTGTCCATTGCATGTTCCTTC
The DNA here is from genome assembly GCA_964020975.1 of Hermodice carunculata. Classification (NCBI taxonomy): domain Eukaryota; kingdom Metazoa; phylum Annelida; class Polychaeta; order Eunicida; family Amphinomidae; genus Hermodice; species Hermodice carunculata. The sequence goes on from OZ026623.1 coordinate 68,342,796, forward strand.
ATGTTTTATGTTCTGCAGAGGGTTTAAGATGTGGTAGATCAGTTCACCATTAGCACTAACACAGCAAGTGCTTAATGAGACCTCCTTCCTGGGCCCAAATTATGTTCTGAGCAGACTAAAAATCTGTAACTTGGTATATGTTAGGGTGTTTTCTCCTCCTAGTACTTCTCCTAAAATAGGGGGATGGGTTTTCTTTCTCCACTTCACTAAGTACATCCTGAAACTGAGGTAAACTGCCCTTGCCACTGTCAGTACCATTTACAGGTATTAACCCCTGTTTTTCCATTGTACTGTTTTGTACAGGTGGGAACCCGTTTTTGTTTGTTACATCATCTTGTGTCGGCGTTAACCCCCTCGTGTCTGGTATACTGGGAGCTGCATCAACTTTAATCCTTGGTTTATTAAATCTTTAACTCTTTACCTCCCATCCTTGCCAAGTCATTTTCATAGGGGTTCACCACCTGCCCTTGCTGTTTAAACCGGTCCTTTACCCTGGTAATCCAGTTTGGCACATCCTCAGCCAAATGAGGTTTTATCCTGTCATGATGAAGGACTTTCAGTGGCTTCTTTGGCCTCACTTGAAGCTCAGACAGTAAGTCACTAATCTTTCTGGTGATCAAACATGCACCCTTCCAGACATCAGTTTTTAACTTAGGGCTCTTTCCCACAGTGTTGGTTGTGTCATGGTAGTACACAAGGCTGCCTGCTTCACAATTGTTCTGCGTAATGTGTGTATCTTTATCCCTCTTTTGTCTTTCTATGGCAGTTTGCAGATGGTCACGAACTATATGAAATATTTTTGTCATTCTATCACTCAAATTTGCCACATAGTCACTTTTAGGAGGCCTATTTCCATCTTTGTTGGCTGGTGACCCACCCAGCAGCAGTTCAATGGGCAATTATACCTCTCTGCCAAACATAAGCATGTTGGGAGACAGTTTAGTGCTTCTGTGCCTTCAGCTCCTGTAAGCAGCTGTGAGGAGGGGTAAATAGGCGTCCCAATATCCCTGATAATCACTCACATAGATTGCAATCATATTCATCAGGGTGTGATTAAAGTGTTCAACCATCCCAATTGCGGCAGGATGGAATGAAAACATTCTTGTCTTATATATCCCAAGAAGTCTAAACAGTTCTGCAAATAAATTTGCCTCAAATTGTCTTCCCTGATTTGATGTAATCCTGAGTGGTGAACCTAGTAGGGCTATGATATTGTCCACCAATGTCCTGGCAACAGTGTCTGCTGTTTGATCTTGCATAGCATAAGCACAGGTGAACTTTGTAAAATAATCTGCCACCACCAGAATATATTTGTTGCCACTTGCAGTTTCTGGGAATGGGCCTGTTATGTCAATGCCCACATGGTCCATAGGTGCCCCAACGACATAACCAGCCTGAGGAGCCTTTGGAGACCTATTAGGCCTTTTTCTTGCCCCACATTTAGGGAACTTTAGTATCCAGTTATAGACTGACTCTTTCATTTGGTACCAATAAAAGCTTCGTTGCAATTTGCTGAGAGTTTTTTCTTCTCCTCTAAATGTCCAGAGACCATGTTCTCATGCACAGCTTGCAACACTGTTGCCTGCAAGTCCTTCAGCACCAACAGTTGCAGGTAACATTCCATTTTATTGCTAGATTCCCATCTACGATACAAAATACCATCAATCACTTGCAACTGGTCCCACAAAAACCACAAATGCCGCACAGTTGGGCTTTCGGCAGCCACTATATCTCTGGCTGGCCTGTCCCCAGATGCATCCAACCACTCTGCAACCTTCCGCAGGTCAGGGTCTGCATATTGTAAATCCTTTATTTCTTGTGGAGTGTACGCACCTACCCACTCCACCATGCTTGATGGTACTTCAGCAGTGGTACACTTCCCTTCTGTGCTCCTTTTGCCACCAACTTTAAACACACTGAATGCAGCACAATTGTATATTGCAGCCTTAAGCACTATGAATGTCAACAAACTCCAAAGGAGAGATAGCAGTTGCACACCAGTCCTACTTGCGGTGATCAGCACGGACTTCACAGACGAAAGTATCCAATTAAGTCCTGATAGCACCAGGTGGAGCAAAATGGCCATTGTGGCCATGCCAACAACAGGTATCCTTGACTTTCTTTGAGTAATGCAAGCAGTTTTGCGAGACATAAAGCTCTGCTTGGATATCAATGGTACCACATTGTCAGTGTCAGCGAAGAATGACCACTGCTTGTGTTTTGTGGTGCACTGCTCGCATCCACCACATGGTAGTTCACTCAATATTGTAACTCCATGGTAACACTCACATTCATCTGGACTACACTGTACTTGACTCAGGCTGTCAGCATTTGAATGATGAGCCCCTGCACGATGAACTATGTCAAAGTCATACTGCGATAATACTTCTATCCAATGTGCCATTTGATCTACTGGATTTCTAAAAGTCATAACCCATCTCAATGCACTATGGTCTGTATGAATCACAAATTTTCTGCCTAACAGGTAATGTCTAAATTGCTGCACAAAAAGCACAACAGCAAGCAGCTCACGCCTAGTTACACAATAGCATCTCTCAGGTCGTGAGAGTGATTTGCTACCAAATGCAACTGGCCTCTCTTCGTCTTTGTAAGTTTTATCTGACCATTGCATCTGTGAAAGACAACACCCAATCCCGGAATCAGAGGCGTTGCAATCTGAGACAAAGAGTCCTATGTCATTCTGTATGCCATAACTTCCTGTTAAAGCTATCTTTAGAGTTTCAAACACCTCGCCACACATGGATGTCCATTTAAATGCTCTGCCCTTTTCCAAGAGCTGGTTTCGGGGTTTGCTGATTGTAGCAAAATCCTTCACAAAGCAGCGATAATAAGAACATAGTGCAAGGAATGATCGCACATCGGTTACTGTTTTCAGTATGGGCCAGTTTTTAACAACCTTGCACTTTTCTGGGTCATGCTTCACGGGTGACTTTGTGCCCAAGGAAAACCACCTCTTTGCACAAGAGTTGGCATTTACTAGGCTTCAACTTAAACCCAGCTATGCCTAATTGGGTCAAAACTTCATCCAGTCTTTGCATGTGAGTTGCAAAACAAGGACTATAAGTTATTACATCATCGAGATAAATAATTAACATTTTCCACTGCAGTCCAAGTAATACCAGTTCCGTGCACCGTTCGCAGGTGCTGGGCACGTTACATAATCCAAATGGCATCATATGGTACTGAAACAGGCCTTCTCTTGTACAGAATGCAGTTTCAGGTCAATCGGCCTCATTGACCTCAATTTAGTAGTAACCTGATACCATATTGAAGCAAGAAAACAGCTGTGACCCACTTACACAGTCTAGGCAATCATCTATACGAGGTAGGGGGTACGCGTCCTTATTCATCACATCATTCAATTTATGGTAATCAATGCAAGGTCACACTCTCTGGTCTTTCTTGTGCACATACACCATTGGTGAGGCCTAGGGAGAAGTACTTTTTTCTATAATTGTGGCTGCCAATTGCTGTCGTAAAATTTTCCCTTCCTCTTGCGAGAACACCCGTGGTGGCCTCCTTGGGGGCTGTTTGATAGGCTTAGAATCCCCTGTGTCAATGGAATGTGACAGTACTGTGGTATGTTCCAAGTCCTCTGGCCCTCTTGAAAAAGGGTCCTTATGCTTGTCAAGCTGGCAAGCCAGCTCTGAGCATTGTTTCTCATTGAGATTCAAGGTACTTGCTTCATACAGTTCATATAATGATGTGTGCCATTTGCTTTTGTCTATAACTGGACAGGTTGACACACAATCACCAATTTTCCAGCAGCATGAATGCGACACACAGATAGTGCCTTTCACAAAAATTGCTTTCCTCATTTTCTTTCTCTGCTAAGGGCACAATGTCTATGACTTCATTCAGAAGCACGACCTGCATCCCCTTCCAAAGTTCTATATCTTCTGAACTAACACTCATAAGCCTCAGCAGAATATCAGAGTCATTACAACTGGTATCAACCATTGTACTACCTACTGATATATCTGGGACATTGAGTCCATTTGGTAGTGGTTCTACTATGCCACACTCCCTTTCCAGCAACTTTAAGTCAGAGGTACCACAGTTAATCCATTCACTATAAGCTGGCACAGTCACATCCCTAGTCAAACTCACAATGTGGGTTCTTAGCAAAGCACCACGCAGCTCTGTCACGACAGGTACTCCACCGAGCTGCAAGTTGCCATTTGCACTTAAAACAAAGTCATGAGCATAGAGAAAGTCCATACCAAGTAGGCCATCCCCTCCTAAAGGGCCTACCAGTGTGTCCCTCGTTACCACTAACTTCCATGAACAGTTGTGCCACTCCATCAACTGCAACCAACCCACAGTCTGCAAGTTCTATCTTAATTGGAGTGGTTGGCTGCTTCAGATGGGGTCTCTTGGTCTCTTGAATGCTGTCATAAAGTTTTTGTGACACAACAGTAATCTCAGCCCTTGTGTCTACCAGTAGTTTTGCACCAACACCATTTATAGTCACTGGCAGGAAAATTGAAATGCCTGCAGACTGAGCTTTTGGAACTGTATCAGCCAAAGTGTCTACTTTTGCCTGAACCAAACCTTGGCCAACAGGGCTGGTCCTGATTAGTTTCCCGTCTCAGTAGTACTTTCAGTGCCCTCAACTGGTTGTAACAAAGGGCAATCACACTGGTAATGTCCTTTCTCATGGCAGTTAAAACATTGTGCTTATCAACACATTGGGACTGATGATTTGCTTGAGGGGCATTTTTGTGTGAACTTTTCTACTGTCTAGGATCAGAGACTCAAGGTGCTTGAACTTATTTTCAACATTGGTGGAAATATCATCCCCCAGCTGTTTCAGTTCTTTCTTTGTTACCCATTCAGAGGTGGCACCTACAGCATCAGCAGATATTTCATCATTACCATTGTCCTTTGGGGCCTGTGCAACCCTAGCACGAGGATGATGTCGACCAACATCCATCTTGAGGCTTGTGTAGGTCTCGTATGCAGTTCGTGCAGCATCCACAGTCTTTGGATCAGCCATGCCAACTGCAATAATTGTTTGCTCATCAGTTAAGCCTTTCAGGAAATGGCGTAGCACAATAGTATCTCAAGTTGACTCGTCTGCAGTTGGGTAACCCTTTATGACTAACTTGCGAATATCTGCAATGTACTCAGACACCTTTTCCTTAGTCTGCAGCTTTTGGGATTCAAGCTGGGCTAAGTAAGATGTTAATGCCTGCCGTTTTTTAAACATGCTTTCCAATGCATTTACCAGATGAGTGTAATCACTGACAATGTCAGATGGCAGATGACAAAAAGCATATTCAGCTGCATCTTCACCTAAACTGTTGCAAATTCTGAACAACTTTTCTTGCGCAGTCTAGCCAGAAGTTCTTGCAAGGCTTTCAAATGGTCGTATAAAGCTCTCCCAAGAGCGTTTACCATCATAAAGTTCCTGCCGAGGGAGAGGTATATCTTGGATATGCCTCCCTTATATTAAAGGGTGGCCCATAGCACCAGACAAGAGTTTTTGGGCAAGACAGCAGTCTTGGAGGCCTCACAGCATAATCTTGACCTGGCATCATAAGTTCTGGTTGCATTCCTGGCCTTGGAGAATAGTAGGGGCCTAGAGTATGAAGCAGAGTAGCACTCCCTGCTGGCCCTAAGTTTGGCCTTTGAGTGTACTGAGAACTTGCAAACACTTGGGGCTGGCTTATAGGCTCAAAACCTGTAGTGCTGGCCCTTGGCCCTAGTTGGTGTATTGCTGGCCCTCCATGGTTCCTTGCTTCAGCCATAAACCGATCTGCTGCAGCCGCCTTCTGTTTGACCTGCTCAGCAGCATACAGAGCTTCTTTTGTGTCCCGTGTCATAATCTCTTTTTCTTTCTCTAACTGAGCTATTTTCTGTCTTGCCAGCTCCAGGTCCTCCTGCTTTTCTTTTACAGCCAGTTTAGCTCGTGTTCTGCATTATGGTCACTTGACAATGCAGCATCAAGGTCCCTCTGCAGTTGAATTATATCCTCTTGGTGCTCATCATCGTCTGGCTGCAGTTGTGCAGGTGCCTTTTCCCTGCTTGAATCTTTCTTTGGAGGCATTATGATTGTAATTAGTAATCCGAGTAATAAACCAAAGTGTAAAAACAAGGTAAAAATCCCAACTAATCAAATAAGTATTGAAGTGTTCCTCACAACTTCTGGTATCTTATTGGTGTTGAAGAAAAAACCTGCTAACATCAACACTGCACAAACTTGACTTTCCACCATTCTTGATCAAGCAACAAACAGCTTTATTGTAAGCACACAGTTGATAGCTAGTAGCCTTGTCCAGTGCCTTGGTGTGTGCCTTTCATGGGTAGTGGTGTTCTACAGATTTTGCAGGTAAAGTTGCAAAACATAAACTGCATTCAAACGCAATTAGACACATGATGAGGAGTATTCACAACAAAGGGTTTCCAATATAAGGTAAAACGCAGGTAAATCCGCTTATGTGTAACTGCAGTGTAAAGTAAAAGTGTAAACTCCAAATTTGTAAAGTCCAACAATCTGGTATTCCAGGCAGAAATAAAATAAACTGAATCCCATTACTGTTACACCAGTGAAATGCCCTAGTACTCTGGCATTTTTGATGTTCTCTTGATCAGTAAACTCCTGACACCCCTCTCATACAACTCTCTATTGTGTAGCACACACACTTTCTTGCATTGATAAAATCAGATATTAAAGCTGCACAATGACAGTTCCAATGATTTATATAGGGTTAGCATATAATCCTTGTATACAAGCAGAAGGGTGGTGGTCACTATTCTCATATATATATACAGTGCAATATCCAATTGAAATATGTAAATAACCTCCAATGCAGTCTCAATACTGTCCCAATGTCAATTTCCACAGAGCCAACTAACCGACTCAACTCTACTACTCTACAACTGTTCTACCACTCCACTTGGCAAGCTTGGTCTGTCCTTTATATAGGGAGACTTTATTAGTGTCCTGCAACATGCCGGACAGGAAGTAAACTGTACCGCAATATGCCAAAAGGAAGTGATGTCAAAGCCCATTTGACTCAGGGCAATAAACTTGCAACCAGTACAGGTTGGCCATAGTGTCTGTGTGTAGGACCTATTACATAAGAGGTCACTGCACTTGTGCATATTTATCCCAGCAATCTCATGTTACCAGACTGCCAGACAGAGTTTATGGGGATTCTGTCCTAGTTTGGGTACAGGGGGTTGACCCTTTCCTTACTGGGGCCAATTAAACTTGTATTTCTCATGTTTTACAAAAAGTAAGGGGGGGGGGGGTAAGTGTAAAGCTATTTCGCAGGGGCATCTCAACATAATGAACATTTTTCAGACAAAAGCACTACATAACAGTGCCATGACAAGCATGAATCCAGCAAAAAGTAAGTGAATTAGTTTTTTTAAAAAGTTTGGTATTTCTTTTTTTTTTACCTGCAATAGGTTTTTTGTAGCCTCCACTCTCTTCATTATGACACCTACCCCTTTGAAATAATACCTGTTAAGTGGGAATGCTGACTTATTCACTTAAATCTGCCATTGTTGTTTCCACCACCTGGTCTTCATACTGCCACATTGACAAGTGCAAAATACATGAACAAGAAGTCAAACTTGACTGTGCATGTGACAGCTTATATAAGCAGCAAACTACACAAAAGGTAGGCAAAAATTGTTATGCACCAAGGAAAATCTTGGTCGTTTCCTACCACCCATGTTACAAGTCTTTTTATAACATGTCACAATGACCATTATACCATCATAATCAACTCGGTATTCGACCTCGTTAATTATGTGGCATGATGGTCATGTGACATGTTATAACTATCATATAAATATATATATAAGGGTCATCATTAGCACGTTAGCCGGTTCATAAGAGAACTTTGACAATCAACAGATTAAATCGTGAGTAGTTTGTTCCTTTGTGACGTCAGACCATGATGACAAAGGGTGATCAAACGACGGCAGGCATCCTGGCGGGTCCTATTGTAGATTTCTAGGCTCTATGCGGGACACCATGTGACGCGTTTTGACTAGTTCTTTTGTGTGCAGACCTTCTGATTTGTACGAGTGCGCACGTCCGAGATTGGTTTAACCTTACCTGGTTACAACATTGAGCCAGTAGGTTAATCGTGTGCGCCCTGGTTGGTATAGCACGCATTGAAGTAGTGAAGTAGTGGACTTTGAGTCTTTTAATGATTGACTTCCCTTCATACACTCCCGTTAAACGCAATAGATAGACAGATAGACAGACAGACAGACAGACAGACAGACAGACAGACAGACAGACAGACAGATAGATAGATAGATAGATAGATAGATAGATAGATAGATAGATAGATAGATAGATAGATAGATAGATAGATAGACAGATAGATAGACAGATGATAAATTATAATAAAAGAAGCTACACTGAGAATCACGCTGCATTTTTTTCGAAAAACGATATAAATATGTACACGTACTTGTGCCAAAATTGATTTTGGAAAAGACAGGGGACGGCATCAGATGTGCCATTCCAGATTTCAAAGTGTTAAAGGAGGGTTAATCGCTAGGGAGCATCATATTAATCAATTCCCTTTATTAACGCTGATGTCGATGCTGAAGAGCATTCTCAAACCATGCATTGCCCAAGAGAAATGGGTGGAATATAAAATAAGAACATAAGGAAAGCAATCATAACTATTGACTTTTTCTTTCACATGTTTAAATATATCCCAGGCAAGTGCAATAATTATGTACACTCCTTTTTACATAACTCGTATGACCAACAATGGCCACAAACTGGGTTCATATAAACTAGATGAGCCTTTTATGTATTTTGGTGGCACGTAATTTCAAAAGAATTTCGTCGTTTGATGTTGGATGACAATCCATAAGTATTTTTGAAACTGGCGGTTACATGCCGTATCTGCTGTGTATAACCTCTACATCATCCTGTATTCAGACCAGTTCTCGGAAGTATCACGTTCGTGTTCCATGGGATGAATAATTCCTGAGCTATAATGGTTTAGCTCCATGATAAATCCTGACTGATTCTTATTCTGTGAACTCTTTTATGTATGACGTATATGTTTTAGCTGCTGAATAATTCTGTATACTGCATAATAATTTATATATCAAGCGCGGATCGAGAGGAACCGCCGAGGTGCAAGCTATCTCACCCCCCCCCCAAAAAAAAGGACACTGCTGCATGAATGCACAAATACATGAAACACATGGATTTCCGGGACTTCGGTCCTGGATCCTTGCTGGGTTACTCTCCCCCCCCCCCTCCTATTTCAGCTCCCCAGCCCCTGTAACCAGTCCTGGATCAGCCCTCGTACCTCCTTAATAAAGTGTGATTATTCATCCTGTGGGCCGCTCTGTTAGGTGTCGCCATCTTATATCTGGTTGATAAGTTCCATAGAGCTATGATATAGAAGCAATATAAATCGGCCTAACTACTCCTTATTTAATCCCCTCTCGTACGCAATTTCCTTGTACAGTCACATATCATATGTGTATATATCAAGCCCTGTCTGTGTGATAACCCACGGAATATTGGATCAAAGATCCATAGTTGATCATATTTCGTATTAGGTCCACCATATAGATGGTGCGAAAAACGGATCGCTGATATTTAACATAAATTTCTCTGCCACTGACATCGCACTGTTGTATTGTTTAAACATCACAGGACACCGCCAACAAGGTTAAACATTCTACTCTAACGGGTTCTGAAATTTTTTCTGCAATATATATATATATATATATATATATATATATATATATATATATATATATATATATGTATATATGTATGTATATATTTGTGCTAATTGTTCGTCCGTTTATTCATGCAATGATGATTCGCTTTTTGTTTCACGCAAAGCGTGTTGTAAAGGTTCGATTTTTTGCATATTATTTTATTTAAAATCTATCCATCTATCTATCTATCTATCTATCTATCTATCTATCTATCTATCTATCTATCTATCTATCTATCTATCTATCTATCTATCTATCTATCTATCTATCTATCTATCTATCTATCTATCTGTCTATCCATCTATCTATCTATCTATCTTTCTATCTATCTATCTATCTACTTTTATTTAGATTTGTTTCATTTTATTATATTTCGATTTGATTTATTTTTAATATTTTATTTTATCAACAAAATAACCACACAAGGCTTATTTGTGGGGGATACTATTCCAACATTCGGCTTTCACAAGGCACTGTTAAGCCCGGTAACTGCGTCATATCCATGTCATGATGGATCATTTTAAGACTGACCGAAATAAATTGCTCATGCACTGTAGAGGTGCTGCCTTTAAGGAGTTCACTGACCAAATAAGCACTTGCCAGACTTTTGTATGTGCAGCCACAAGCTACGGCCGCGTGACCATGAGAAAGAGACACCACGAGTTGGGATGGGTTCTTGTGTCGAGTGGAGTCTCCTTCCTAAACCATGCTGTTTGTACGCAAGGACCAACGACTGCGAGTGGTGTCTCCTTCCTAAACCATGCTGTTTTTAAACAAGAACCAACGAACTTTGAGTGGTTTCTCCTTACTTAATCATGCTGTTTGTACACAACCAACGACTACGGGTGGTGCCTCCTTCCTAAACCATGCCGTTTGTACACAAGAACCAACCACTACGGGTGGATTTCTGCCCAGTTTGTTTAAACGGTCACCGTCCAGTGATTTTTTTAATGATAATAGATCTTTTTAATTTTTGGGCACCATCTTGAAAAACAATATTGGATAGCCCCGTACAAAATCTTTTGAAAATGCTTAAGGACATTTCCGAGGACACGCAGCCCTTATTTTGTTTACCACGTGGTGCTGTGATTTTCTCAAATGAAGTTTTGTGTGTCAAAGATATTTTCTACCCCTTCTCCAACCTTGTCACATAGTTTTTTTTTTTTTTTTTTTAACTTGGTAGAAGTGTAGCTTGTGGAAGTATCTTCTAACTGTGCACTGGGTGGATGGTATTCCGTGTCTGACTTTTATCGATTTTTTTTTCAAATTTGTGTACTTATCGGTTAAAGTATACATTCCCATTGGTTACAAATTAATACAATGCAAGTCAAGGGGGATTGCAATGGTAAGACATATTTTTGCCCTCTTCTCCAAAACAGACAATCAGATTGACTTCAAGCTTGATGGGGATGTACGTTGGGTAAGAGTCTAGCAATTTGGTTCAAATGGGCACCCTCTAGTGGTTTTTGGATTTTTTATGTTTTATTTTTATTGGAGGGTATTTCTCTTCGGCCAAATCTGAAAAAAAATCCTCTGAGAAACCGCAAAGCCAATTGTTTCCAAATTGCACAGGGACACTTATGAGGATCCCTAAACATTAATGTGTTCAACAGGTGGCAAAGGGATCATTTTTCGCTTCTTTAAGATTTTTTTGTGTGTTTTCACTTTTCTTGACCTTTTTCCCCATATTGTAAGTTGAATCCTATTAAGACTTATTGAGAACATACTTGACCTTGATCTTCGCCAAATTTGTTCACTACACTACTGGTGGTAATGTCGTTTTCTGAGTTTTAACAAATTATCAAATTTTTGGAATAGATGTACGGGGATATGTTTATGTCAGCAACAGTGATGATGTTAAACAAAAGTGACCTGATACAATTCTGAGGTTTATGGGACCGCTTCGGTCTTTGCATGCAAGGTCAGCTGAGCGCAGGACGGTCAGAGTCCTCTTGTTTTCCTGTTATTCATCTTCTGTTATGTACACGTATGCTGTCTAGTGTTATCTGTGGAATAAGATGGTGATGTATCGGCATTCGTCCCTTGACTCTGCTTCCGTCCACCTGTCTGTCTAGTCCATCCAAAATTCACTTTTGGCCTTCTCAAAAAAATCGTTGGCCAGATGTCAGCTAAACGTAATAGGCTAGGTGCCTACCGACGTTATTCAAAATTATCAGGCTCCAATATATCACTATGTGTTATTTTTTATCAAGGGGGGGGGGCGGGGTATTTTATTCTTTGAGGGAGGGTTGGGGTGGGGAGACGGGGATGTTAAAAATTCTACTCTATACCTGCTTCAACAATTGCATTGGAAATTTATGGGAACATTACTAGGTACCCGTAGATCGTAATATGTTCAAGAGTTGGTACAATGACTTTTTGCCTATTTGTTCACATACATACATACATACATACATACATACGTTCATACACAGTAGTAGCAGCAGTGGTGGTAGTAGTAGCGGCAGTAGTAGTAGTAGTAGTAGTCTTAGAAGTCTTAGTAGTCGTAGTAGTAGTAGTAGTAGTAGTAGTAGTAGTAGTAGTAGTAGTAGCAGTAGCAGTATTTTATTGACCAGGGTCCCAAGCAAAAATATAAGGCATCATCACATCACATCAATATACAATATAATAACTGATTCGAAACATTATTGTATCATTATTATTATATATAATGAATATCATGTTGCAAAAGAAAACTGAATGTTTCAAAAGAATACTAATTAATTCAGTCAAGATCCCTCAATATTTCATATAAAGCTTTGCTATCGCTCTGTGCTGCATTCACCGCTTCAGGGAACTTTGCCCTAATACACTGTACCTATGGGCAGTGGTCAGTGACATGAACCTCATCTTGCACGTCTCAGATCACGAGGCGTGCGGGACCATCGCCCAATCACGAGGCGTGCGGGACCGTCGCCCAATCCGTGCATTGACAGGCGCAGGCGGGCTAACACATTACGTGAATGTTCAGGTATATTGGCATCCATTTCCTCTGTATACACACAGTGTACTTCAGGACCAGGGTTAATGCTTTTATACATAATAAACTTTGATCTGTATGAAGACCTAACACGGTTTTGCAAAACGGCCCCCCCCCCATCACTATAAATGTCATTCAAATCTAGCAGTACATTGTTGTACGAGCCTGTGGCCGTGGCGAAAGTTAAGTTTATGGCAAACATCGTCAGCTATGTTACCATTTTCACTTGTCATTCTCTTCAACAGTTCCTTCTGCTTATGTTCTACAAAGTTTTCTATGGTTGGTAAGCCCAGCTCCACTAAACATAAACCTTTAGCGGTAGAGCCCCTAAACCCACAGCCAGAACTTCAATGCGTCCATATATAAAAAGTTTCTACTTTTTGAAATTTACGTTTAACCAACTCTCACACCCATACAATATCGCAGCAATAAACGCGGTATCGAAAGCTTTAACGATAAAGCGCATGTCTGCATTTGTTAAAAATGACCCAAGTTTTAGAAGGCGTTTCCTCATGGTTTTTGGCGTGTTCAGCTACAACTGACACTACACAACCACAGCAAGGAAATAATACCTGCTGCTTAGATAGGTATATTTGTCACAACGAAATACACGTAAAGTTTCAACCATGTCAACCACAAGGGGCATCTTGCCCTGGTCACAGCCATTTATGGCCATAACTTTCTACTTATTTTGGCTGATCCCCATCTCAGCCGACATACAGTACTCCTTCAAAATAACAACCTTCTTCAGGCATCTTTCTCTCGAACTGGCTAATATTACGATATCGTCCATAAGCATTAGGAGATGCAACCATTTAAGAAAAACTGTCATAAGTGCACTTTAATAGTATAAACAGTGTGAAATATATCATTTAAAAAATCAATGAAAGAAAAAAAATCCACACACACACACATACATACATATATACATATATACATACATACATGCACGCACACACATATACACACACACACACACACACACACATATATATATATATATATATATATATATATATATATATATATATATATATATATATATATATACGTTCATACATGATTTTCTTGCAAATTCCACCGTGTTCTCCAAAACCGTATGTTGAAGTACCATTGAACTTAGCAGGGTGTAATTTCAGCAGTTGTCGGGTCTGTGTAATGTTACTAATGTTCTAACTTTGAACTTTGTCAATACCATGACCAGCACAAGCACATGGTCACGTGGTCTATGTAGGGATACTCGTGTGCACACGTTTATCTGTAGTTTTCTCCAAAACTGTCGACTAGATCCACTTCAGAATTGCTTGATATGTCTGTACGGTGACTACCCGCGGGGCTTATAGCCAATAAATAATGCTGTACTGATTTTATCATGCATTTTGTTTTGCTTGTTTTGTATTGTTTCTTTTTATTTTTTTATTTGTCAAATGTAGAAAAAGATCTTACTTTGAAACCCACTCAGCCACTTGTTTTGAAATTTCATGGAAATAAATAAGGTTACATCAAGATGTTAACTTATTTAAAATTTGGCTTTTTCAATTTCTTTATGAGTGATTTGTTTCAAAATTTCCAATTTTTCTTCTTGGTTTGGCGCTAATCTTACTAGGGCACTATTGCTGCCACCCCTTCATTTTCAAAAGCAATTAAAAACTGAGTTGAGTTTTTTGCCTCAGGATATTGAAATGAAGGATAGTGAACGTGGATACATCATCCGCCAAGGAAGTCTTCCCCACGTCGACAATGTTTTTTGTCAGTAAAGCGAGGAGAGTATAAATTAAAGGTCAGCTGAAATGTCAGGCTGTAAACCGTCGACAAGAATAACATCGCGGTCTTTGCCTAAAAAATTCAGCCTGTTCGTCAATTTCAAGACTTTGGTGCAGTCGTCTTTATTAACAGTCTTACCAGGGTCCATCTTTCTCCAGAGCCTCAAAAATTGTCGTCTTTAATAACAGTCTCACAAGGGGTCATCTTTGTCCGGGGTCTTTCACGTGTTCATCTTTATTAACAGTCTCGCTGTGTAATCACCATTCTGGCTATTCACTTCTTTTCGTTACAAAAGTTATTTAAAACCAGTAAACAAACACACAATAACCTCTGAGACACTAATTAGTTGATATGAATGTTACTTGGTGATGATTTTATGAAAAGTAGCCCTATGTTTGGCAATTTGCGTCTCCCATCAATTATTATTATCATACGTTCGGGTATTATCAAAGGAAATTCTTGTATGGTCTGCACTAGCTGGCTGGATGAAAAGATTTCTCGGTAAACCCGTATGGACCAACCGAGTCACATTGTGTAGCTTGCTTTCATTTCCCAGCTACAATTCTTCAAAATAAGCAGGGGGGGGGGGGGGGTAATTTAAGTGCGGGTGACATTAAACAGACCTACCCATGCCCGTGTGAACTCCATAATAAGCTGTTTGTTTTGCCTGTTGACGTTCTGGCATTTTGCATGCTCTCAGAGAAAACGGTTTGATTGATTTCCAGCGTTGGCGCTTGTCTTTTTACATGTCACTCACCCCATGCAATTATATTTAGTAGCCCACCTGCAAACATGATAAATGTGGCCATGTTTCTCACCTAATCTGCGCAAGTAATTCCTTTTTCATGCCTGTAAAATGCTCGGCTAGATGTGATAAAAATACCACAATGAATTTGCATTGATATGGGTTCACCGACTTGGTTTAGCACAACAGTAAAAAGCAAAAATATAAACCGTGAAAGGAAACATCATTTACAAACACCTTGGAGTAAGAGTTTAGATGAAATGCGTTATTGCTTATGTACATCTCACACCAGACGGCGCTGATGTTGCATTCTCTCATAGAGAATGAATGGGGACTCCTCGTTGTATGGCTTCTTTCGATCTGTCCACGTTTTGGATGGGAGTTCGGTCGTAGAATCACATGAGAATAAAATGGCCATCCCTATTTACCTTGTGTCTTGTTAAGGGGGACATTTGCAACACCCTGTGTGGGTACAACCCTAATGATCATACCATGAATATACAATACCATCTCCTACCCTCCCCCCCCCCCATGCCCTGAAGTAGGAGTGAATGAGCGCTTGGCATAACAAGCGCCCGGAAGACTGTATATATGTGCTGGCTGGACAATAAAGCAGTGCCGGCTCTGAGCAAGGAGTCATATATCTGCCCCATTCTCACTTGCTTCCCTCTGCACCAACTCATCCCACACTAAATTAATGAAACAACAAGGTCAGTGGCACTTCATCTTGCCAGTTCGCTGAAGCCAGAGTTACCCTGCTGACAGCTCCCACAATGATTGCCAGGCACTGCGTAAAACCACTGACTATGTCCGCCAATGCAAAAATAAGGGCCTTCATATGAAAAATGTTGCTACTGCAATGGAAGCCTTTTATGAGTACGCCTTATGTACGATTCTCATATATTTCCCGCAAATTAAACAGGAAAATCGGCAACACGCATAGAATGAGTTAAATGAGACGTTCTTTATTAATGGGGCGAACTCTATGAATATCATTGTGTCCAGAAATCAAATGAATGGTTAATGAGCTAAAAATAGAACGCTATCACCTGTCCGGGTTAGTTGTTAGCACATATAAACGCTTGTGAGGGCTGTTCCCTCGGCAACACCAGTTATAGAGAATACGAAGATCAGTTTCCCAAACCAAAATGCCAGCCTTTTGTCATGGACACCTAGTTAAGGAATATCCGTTTGTGGGGATTTGGAAACCACTTCGAGGGGGACCTGTTTGAATGGGAGAACGGTGGGGTTTACATCCACATGCGTGTTTTCATAATTTGTCATTAAGACAGAAATGCTATAGGCCCTATTGATTGATATTATGCATATAAAATGCATTTAGCCCTGGGGTTAAATAGGAAAAAACTTGTGTTTGACATTGACATGAAATAATGGAATGTGCATATCCCGTCCCACAGAAATAACAGGCCAACGGCTGTCAAGGAGCGAAGCCATGAAGTAAAGTGATGCCAAATATAGCTGGGGAATAAATACCATCTTGTGTGTCTGTGTCTCACTAAGGAGTCTAGAATGGGATTTTAGACTCCTTGGGCTTACTGCATATAAGTCAGGGCTTCTTTTCATATGCTTATCATAAATCCAGTGAAACAATTGCTCAATTTTCAGATGTTTGAGTTTTAGGGGGCCCATGCTAACTGCTCAGAGCACCCAAGGTCTATTCCTGCCGTACTGGCATTTACAGAACAGGTGTCCCCCCCCCCCCGTCCCCAACGGTCTGTATACGTAGATTTTATCCAGCAATGTGATTAGAGCTCGACAACAAGTCATAGTAATCTTGGTAAAATTACTTATAATCCTGAAGAAAATCTGTTACTTCATGGCAACGCAACATGAATTGTTCCTGGCAGTATGCGCCCCAGGAAAATGACTTCACCAGGCCCAGCTTTGAATATTCTAAATGAATTTGCTTCCATGGTTTTCGACAATAATGCGAAATAAATGGTGGGACTTATTGGCTTTGCCAAATTCTTAATTATTAATCCATGCCTTTTAAGACTATAATAACACAACACATGCATTAATGACAGATAAAGCGTTCCGGCTGACGACTAGGGATCGCTTTCCTTCACACATAGCATTGTTTGACGACACGCAAATGAGATAGTGGGAGCATTGACTTATTTTCCCTTACTTTTTTTGAAACATTTCTTTTTTGGTGAGAACATTGCTTAATACACATAGAGGACTTTTAAACGATGATCCTACAGCTGTAGACTCTACCAAACTGTTCAATTACAACTGTAGCCCTCATATATGGTAATCCCAACAGACCGTGTCGATGGGCTTTGCAGTGGATTTAACAATTTATATCTTGATGGATCCCCCTCCCCCTTCCCGCGATTGCGCTGCAAAGTTTTCACATTTCAACTCCCAGGCAATGATTACCAAAGCGAACTTATTAAATCACTGAGATAGACCTTGCACTCGCCTCAATAAATATTCCTTTTTGGCTCCCATCGCCGCATAAATGTATGAGTTGCCCGGAATAACGCCGAAATATGCAAGTATATTCTGTCACAGTTTTTAGACTTCCCTAAGCTCAAAATGTTGAGTTTGAATATTCTGATTATGATTATTTTGAACTAAAGCAAACGAAGGTCCCCGCTGCCTACAAACATGCCTCACTTGAAAAACAATGGAATGGGAGGGAAGAGAAAGAGGAGGGCAAGGTAGGGCAGGGAAGGCGAGGGAACGGAAGGGAAGGGACGGGGAGAGAAGAGAAGAGAAGAGAAGAGAAGAGAAGAGAAGAGAACAGAACAGAAGAGACGAGACGAGACGAGACGAGACGAGACGAGACGAGACGAGACGAGAAGAGAAGAGAAGAGAAGAGAAGAGGAGAGGAGAGGAGAGGAGAGGAGAGGAGAGATGTGTTCCTTTTAAACATTTTTAGCTGATGAACTTTGTCCTTTCGACTTCATAGTTGGTAGGAATGCATCTTGATTTAGTCTGCCCTAAAATGTATCATTGACTAGCACTAATGTCATTATCCGAATTGAAATAAAATATTTAAATTACATATTTTACTAACAAAAGTGCGTGCGGGCGTTATTATAACATGTACATGAATACTATCGCAAAAGGCGTGACTCCTGCATGTAGTTTCTCCTAAAACTGTCGAATCATATTCTCATTCAGCCTGATTGAAATGTATATTAGGTAGCTCTTTACCAACACATCCCACAGGATATTTGTTTAAATTCTTTATCACGTTTCAACAACTTAAGAACTCCTCTTCAATGAAACCCCAGATCAATCTCTTAAAAATAGTAGCAACACTTTGCGGGGCCCTAATATCTCTATTTATTTAACATGCAGAGTTATGATTTTCCATTGTCAGGTCTTTTGCGCAGGATTTTTTTTTTCTACTTCTCCTAAACCGCAAGCTGGATTTTCTCTCTTATTCTTTTTCTTTAAGGGGAGGGGTGCCTTGACTTGGTCGCGGACAACATTTGTCACCAGGCAATGCTGTTGTCATTTCCTGATTCTCAATGTACATTTAAAACAATTAAATGATGCACAAATGTACATGTTAGACTGGCCAGTATAGGGATACTTGCATAAACGGACGTATAAAGCACAGTATAGCCTTTTACTTGGTATTTCACCTTGATTTTGAGCACCAATCACCGGAATGATATTCATGTACTTAATTTTGCATTTTACGTCACATATGATGACGAAATAAACGTATCACCACAAAAATGGGTACTGTGCATTCATTGCATTCATTCATTCCATAATCTTTAACCGAAATGCGATTAGTTGATATGGCACGGATCCACCAAGGAGGGATAATATAAATCATAATAGCTTATTCAAAGACTCTGTTAAATAACTTAACCATAGTTAGGCATATTTACGCACAGGTGGATGCTTTTAGACATTGGCATTCAAGGCTATAAAAACATTCTTACCTCTGGAAACAGAAATTGGCGATTTTACTCTTCGTTGTTTTCATGCTACAGTCTGTGTAAGGATATAACATAGGGCAGTGCCTCACTGTTACCAAAGTACAGCGGTGTCTTCAACAAGATTTTCTTCTGTAAGTAGCTTGATTTGATGGTATCTTGTCAGGTGCTATCCTGAGTCAGCCGAGCGCAGTCCTCTTTTCATATCCCCCTGTCAAATACACACAATGTATAACAAGATTACCTCGGTACAGTTTTTTTTTTTTTTTATTGTCATTTGGCTTTGACTCAATGAAAGGCTAAATTTTAATAAAATTCAAATCCAATTTCAATTATTTGTGTTTTTGAGAAACGGTCATATTACTTTATTCAGGATTCCTCGCAAGTTTCATGGATGCAATACTTAGATATTGCTGCATCATTCCATTTTCAAATATGTACTCTTGCCTCGATATCCTTGTGTGACATACAATTTTCGATGACTGAGGAGAGCTCGGCGTCATCGCCAGTTTTGGTATTTTTGGCTGTGGTTGATTGGTTGATCCTTTCCCCCATAAGCCGGCTAAAACCGGCTGGTGGTCTAATATCATGTGCTCCAGCGTTTTTGACTACATTTGACCATGTTGACGGCTATGAAAAAACAATTTCAATTGTAAAAAAAATGTAGATAAGAGCTATAAAGATAGCAGTTCCTAGGTCAAAAACGTTTACTTTGCCAGGGTTGGGTCCTCAATGCACCTCGAGGAAAAGTGTTGACTTAGTTTTAGTCTTAAAGTCAGTCTTAAGCCAAGGAGAAAGGGTGAAGATGGTCTTTCCTTCAAACTAGGTCTCAAATCAAACGACGTAGAGGAAATCGTGAAAGCTGGTGAATAGAACAGATTTTATTTTGAAGTTCCATACTTCGTGGTAATAAACTGGTTCCTTTTTCTACTCTTCCCTTGAGGTACTTAATAATTTGAGCCACAACTCCCCTACAACTGTCGTCCAGTTGTCGGCAGTGACGGCAAATCCGACCAAAGGCAATCATCCCAAGAATATCGTATTATCGGTGTAACTCTCCAACTTGATAATATGAATATAAGAATATGTACTTTCCGCTTCAGCTTCCTATTTCAATAGACAAGCTATTTAAAGTCACCTATATTCAATCAAATGTGCAATTGATTTCAATACAGAAGAATGAATATTGTTCTACTAGCATCTGTGTAGTCTTCGCCAATGGCTTCCCTCGTGTTAGCTTGACCTTTTTTCAAGGTCGAATTGATCTACAGCCCAAGATTTCAAGAATCGTTTGCTGGATCCATTGGATTGAATATGATTAAAAAAATCACAGTAGACTCACCAGGATTACCTTCATGGCAATAACAGAAGCTTTGGCAGCACCCCTGGGTGCTTAGCGTTCTGGGTGCGCTGAGGGAGACCGTTGGCCCAGTCCAACGTTACGGCATTTTAAGGGTTAAGATATTTAACCCTTAAGCTGTGACAAGAACTAAGGCGTCAACTATCCTTGGCGCGGATTGAATAAGCCAACCAAAAGTGTTTGGAATTGGGCATGCTGTTCTGGCCAATCTTGCAAACAATTTTCTTTCAAGATATTCTGTATTAAGGAAAGACTTAAGTGAAACACAGAAGCAGACGATATTTGATATCAGACCCAGACTGAGACTCAGACCCAGACAAACACTGAAGCAGACAATATTTGATATCAGACTCAGATTCAGACTCAGACTGAGACTCAGAAACAGTTTATCTAGCCAAGATATAAAGGTTTGCAATATAACATATACAAATGAGTCAGATTTGACCAGGGAGACTTTCATAAGGTCAATCAAATCAGTCGATATCATTAAAAGCTATCCGGCAGAATTGTTACAAGATAATGGCAATATTAACAGATGCTTCTGCACTTTGCGAGAATAATAGGGATTAAACATACGCAGGTACTAAGCACATATGAATCAAATTAGAACTCATTATGATGTTCTATTTTACTTAAACAAGAATGTGCACATTCATAACAATTGGGAAAAGAGCATGCATCACTTTAGTATAAAATAAAAAAAAAAATGATTTAACGCAAATAGCATAACCTTTAAGGCTATGTCTAAATACTTTGTTCCGAATGCTACTAGGGCCATTATTTATAATATCCGGAGGTCCTATCTTAAAAAAATATTTTTGCTTAAAAATGCTTATATCATGTAATAGGGGTAATTCTGGCTTTCCTTGAAATACGAGTACTGTTGTCTTGACACAATTGAAAAGGTAGTTTTTGAAGACTAACCGGAAGAATATTGGGAATACATTTATGGTAAAATTTATATTTTGAAACCTTAGATATGCCATCGATTTACAACAGCTTCAATTGTTTGAAACGAGGGTTAGTGTGGGCATTATATTTTTTGCATAATATAATTTGAACAGCACTTTCTATATTTTTTCTAAATTAGAGCATTTTGAGCCCCAGATCAATATTCCACAAGTTAAATGTGAAAGCATCAATATGTTATATATCTTTATTTTTTCAGGTATAGGGATAGTATGTTTGAGTCATTCAGAATCCCTGAGGATCTTGCTATTTTACTAGAGATCTTTTGGTTATGCGCTTTCCAATTCAGTTGCTTGTCTATTGTAATTCCTAGGAAATTAAATAACACGACTTTGTTATACTGGAGGTGCCTTGGCCATTTTGACTTCGGAAAATTTAACGAACGCTCCGTGATAAACTGATGATTTATCGACATGTTTTTATTTCATATACTAAAAATGAATTGAGTTCCTTGTATTACGTTCAGTGTCCATAATATACAAAGATATATAAACACCCGGATCAAACACGTTGCATTCGCATGTGCCTCAGTATTCTTCCTCCGAAGACAGCACCATGCTACTTAGTCGACACAAAAGCCAATAATTCGTCGGGAGAATTACGGTTGTTGTGCTCCCAGAAGGCTGTATTTGCTTTGATCAAGATGGCGATTATCTTTTGCAGAAAGCAACCGGAAGGCCCTCTCCTGACTGGAATCAGATTGAGCGGTCAACCGTTTTTCCCGGCACGAGGTGGGTGCTGTTGGCATGAGGCGTACGTTACATATACAATTCTTCTCTATTTTAGGCAACATCCTGCTCGCTAAAGCACAGCGAAAACTTTGCGCAAAAACACTGAAGCGGACGATACTCCACATCCGGGCGCTTAGGGGCACTTTAAGCAGGAAGATTTGCATGGATAAAGTGAACAATGTTTAGAGGACATATTACTTGACGGTCCTGTCTGTAATTGTGTGCACGTGCCTGCCACCGACCACATGGACGCAAACAGGAATTTGTCGTTACACTCAAAAGCCTCAGAGTCAGCAAGTGAAATATATTATGTTCGGGGAAAGGGGTCTTAAATGAACAGATGATTGCACACATACAGCTGTAAACCGTTTGAATATAAAAGACGAGAAACGATTTTATAAATAATGAGCTAAGGCGCCTCTAACACAGAAAGTATAGTGCCAGTCTCTGATGAGTTTTATAAATTCCATGTGGCAATTACAGCTTAAAGGTAAAAGCTGCATCACAGTAATTTCAACTTACACAATAAAAGATCACCGGCATATAACAACAGACTTGGCTTTACACAAAGCAGACTCTCCGGCAGATACTTTTACGACTAATTGAAATGCACATGGATACGGAAAGTAAATAGCTAGAGCTCATCGCACTAACATGCACGGTTTGTACAATTTTAGCCGATAGTTTATTAGTTAATGCCTTTCGAAACAATAGCACTCTCCAATGACTTCAAGGTACCCGACTTAAAGACAGACAGACAGACAGACAGACAGACAGACAGATAGACAGATAGATAGACAGATGGACAGATAGATAGACAGATGGATAGATAGATAGATGGATTGATGGACAGATAGCTAAATAAATAGATACATAGATGGATGATAAATAGATAGATAGATAGATAGATAGATAGA
Source organism: Hermodice carunculata (assembly GCA_964020975.1). Taxonomy (NCBI): domain Eukaryota; kingdom Metazoa; phylum Annelida; class Polychaeta; order Eunicida; family Amphinomidae; genus Hermodice; species Hermodice carunculata. The sequence goes on from OZ026623.1 coordinate 68,365,938, forward strand.
TAGATAGATAAATACGTAGATAGAGAGATAGAGAGATAGATAGAGATAGACAGATAGATGGATGATGGATAGATGGACAGATGATAGATAGAGATAGATACATAGATAGATACATACAGAAGATCGAGATCGATCGATAGACACACAGACAGACAGACAGACAGACAGACGGACGGACGGACGGACGGACGGACCGACAGATAGATAGATAGATAGATAGATAGATAGATAGATAGATAGATAGATAGATAGATAGATAGATAGATAGATAGATAGATAGATAGATAGATAGATAGATAGATAAACTTTGCATGTGTATGATAATACGTATATATGTGTTCGCAAAAACGTTAATTTGTTGAGTGCATAACACTCCTTGGAAGAGAATGGTAACTTAAGTATTTGTTACCATTGCCATTTTTACAAGGCATCGCTGAGCATCTGATAGAAAAAGCAAGTTGGGATGTCGAGTTTACCGAACAATCCCTGGAGATGTTAAAACATCCCATACCGTGGAGCAAATGCCGTGCTCAGTATTTGCAATGTCTATGGTGTACGCGCAGCTTCCTTTGGTGCTGAAACAGCAAGCCCGGTAAAGCAATGCAAAACCACTGATTATAGACTAAACATTGCTCCTTCAATCAAAGGTTAAGTTTGAGAAACGTACATGATAGGTTGAGCGCTGTGAGAAGCATCATAATTTGTACTTTAAGGCAGGTATGTCTGGCTGCACCATATGGTATATCTCCTACCCGTTATTAATTTATTTTGTCTCGGCTTCGTGTCCCGCCATTTTGTATGTAGGTTGCTGGGAACGAATAGAACGGTTGAATAGCATATCTATATTTATATAACATCCTTCACATCGTTTCAAGAAAAACAACTTCAATTGTGATGGAGAGTTTGCTTAAGTAGGCAATCCAAATGCACCATCTTCCCAACACCTCCTTGGATTTCTGCCTTAAAACCAGGGAGATTAGTTGGGGCAAACAAGAACGAATGAGAGACACTAGAGACAAGTTGGTCGGCTCCTGTACGCATTAAACACAATACTTTTCACCAAACGTAATTTTATACTTTTTATTATTGGCCGGATCCACATGCACAGGCATGAAATTTTATGTCTGATTGATGGCTGATTAAGATGTCTTATGATTAGTAATATTTTACATGCTTCGGCACTTCAAGTTGGCTATTTTTGGCCTATGTAATCCTTTATGGAGGCAAATCATTTAAGCAGAGTCATTTCTATATCAGTTACGTTCCAATTATTTCAATTTTGGTAAGTGAAATCTACTTGGCACCTACTTATTATTGTGTTTATCCAGTAAAAACACGCCTAGTCACTCCAGGGAAGATTTCTGGTTGTATGTTTGATATGTACGCCTTGCACTCTTTGTTCTTCTGTGCTGCACGCACGAAGCTTGACCTCCATGCGCCTTGGATATCCAGATCATTCCTGGTATCCACGTACGCACAGACACAGATTGATTATTCGGAATTTGTTTAAAAAGCATAACAGCATATAAACCTGAAGTTTCTATCGTTTTCATATAAATAGGACACTGTCCTGAAATGCAGGATGTTGAGCTTACTTTTAGAAAACATTGCTGCACAAAAATAACATTTTGGGCCCGATTTTATAGGTGGCGTTGAAGTATAAGAACCCAAATAAATGATGCCATTTTAAAGAGGACTTGGACCATAAATATGCACGTTTTTTAGACTATCTTCTGGATGATATACAGCAAGACATTCACCATCTACGGGTCTGACTTTGCTACATGAAAAACATCCAGACTCTTAGGTTTGTTGCCTTGAAGTTGTATTGTCGCAAAAATAGTAAAGTTGCCGACCCTTCCCTGCAGAATTTATTTAGGATTTAACGGCCTTGGATGTTATGGACTGAACAAAAGCATATTACGGGAGTCGTCGTTGGTATTCTCCTGCTTCCTCCCCTTCCCCCACCCCACCCCCAACCCCCCAAAAAAATCCAAAAACAAACAAGCAAACAAACTAAACCAAAAAAAAAAAAAAAAAAAAAAAAAAAGGAAAAAAGAAAAAAGAAAAAAAATGATGTTGTGAAACATATCCGCGTTGACAGTCATACCTTTTGGAAGAAATTTCAAAATAAAACCCGTGTCATTGACCCTAGCTTAACGAAAGCACCACAGTTGGGCTTCATGTTGACACTGTTTTTTGAGGAAACGTTGAAATGAAAATTGTAAAATAAAAATGACTCGTATATCAAAGTTGCTGACGCAACCTAACAAAATCATTGTGGCTTAAAATTTACGGTTGTTTACCCTGTAATCTAGAACATAATGCACAATTATGGAAGTTGTTGAGCCCAGTTTACAGATATCGTAGCAACACATAAATGGGATGTTGACTCTGTCATCAGATATACATTAGAACAATAATTATATGAAGGCGGTTGTCTCCATCTTATGAGAAGAAATCATTGTGACACAACTGTAATGCTCTTGATGTAGAATGTATTGGAACAGGAAAACAAACATTATGCTTTTCTCTCAACTTATAGGAGAGTCCATGAAAAAGTCCATTTTGTATTTTTGCAATCACCAAAGATTTTAACCCTTTCCCCTTCGAATCAAAACTGAGTCAAAGGCGTGAAGTGTGCGCCCAACTAAAGCCAAGCAAAGAGGTTGACATGGATCATGTTACTTTAACGGGTCTCGTCTATAATTCTCATTCATATTGTTCTTTATTGCTGTTGAAATTAGTCAAATCATTGAAGCCGAGAACATTGATTTTGATCACGTCTGCTTTTGACCAGTTTAAGGGGAAAAGGGTGTTAAAGGAATAACATCCGTAACGCAAGAACACATCAAAGGGTGGTTTGACGTGATTTTTGTCTTCACCTATTTCTGATGTTGCTCCAAAGCAACATACATGTATTTGTGTCGTGTACTCGAGGATAAGTACCTGAATGACATACCAAAAGGGATATTATCCAACTGCATAAGATCAACAAGGCAAGGATTACTGATATTTTGCATAAACACACTGAGAACCATGTTTTCAACCGAGTCAACAGCTTTCCATGCCGACCTACACCCCCAAGAAAAAACATCCCGAGATAAGTCGTTGACGTAAGACTGATTTTTCCTGAACCTCCATGTATGCTGGTGCTTCAAACAGAGGTCTCCTTATAGTGAATTTCCTATCCTGACAAAATTAAGATGAGCGTTACGTAAATTGTTATAGCGAAGGGATGGAGATAATACTACTCATATTTGCGGACCTAATGACATTTTCAGGATAATGATCTGCCAAATTTGAGCTGCACAAATCAAATGCTGTTCCCCAGTTTGTATTCTTTGGGAATTAATTTAAATTATATGGAACAATGATAGGGTCGAAAGGTAGGCGTTTTTACTGACCGTTGGTAGTTAGAGAGTGTCTCATCGGATGAGATTTAGGAGTGGATATTAATGTTGCGGATATGCATATATATATATATATATATATATATATATATATATATATATATATATATATATATATATATATATATATGTATATATATATATACCTGTGTTTGCTGTCTTGACCTTCTACACTATAAAATCAACCCAAAATACACCTTCTGACTGCTCCTGATATCATATTTCAGTTTCAAAATATAGAGATTTCTCAACGCTTCTGTGAGGTAGTGATTCGCAAATGTTAAAAAAATCAACCCAAGTTGCTCCTATTTACAAAGAAAGGGGACACACAGATACAAAGAACACCACCTTCAAAACAAGCAAACAGACAACCAAACCAAAACCAAACCAAACAAAGACAGAACAAAGCAAAAACAAAAAAGAGGCACCCTCCTAAACAGACATATAATATGTCTTTCGCAAGACAATATGGCTGAATCAAACGCTTTCCTTTGCATATATTTGTCGATTTTTTAAAAATTAAAATGTTCTCCTTCAACATTTTACAAGCGGATGCTCTGGAGCAATAGGAGAGGGAGAGAATTCATGAACAAATATGATGTCATTCATGTACTTCTTGCGTTGGTGGTCCCATGGCAGCGTAATAAGGTCTTCCTGGGCTGCTAATGCTTCGTTTTCTTTTCTTTTTTTTTCCGACGATTTGGCCTCTCTGTTACTCTCTTCTTCCTCTACCTTGGTTGCTTTCCCTTTGCTTTCCTGTTTTTTTCTCATTCCGTCTTTCTCTCTTTTCTCGCTTTCAACTGCTCCTTTTCTTTCGTTTACATTTTCGACGTCACTGTCAGTTTCATAAACTCCCTCACTTTCTTGTTTGATCTTAAAGGTCCGTTTAATTTTTTTTAATTTTCATTTTCTTCGATGCACGTTTCATTTGAGTGGCAGTGTAGTATTCATCTGACTTTTTTTCAAATGGCAAAAGGGTACATTAGAGTACAGATCGGAGTGTGTTTGCAATGTCGTTCGCTGACCACGGGGTTAAGGCTATCTCACTGAAACCATTCACCTGCCACTCCTGCTTTCAAACAGAGTCTGATAGATCAGCCCATCAAGGATTATTGGTTTGCTTCCCACCCAGAGTAACGTCGTGTTTATTTTTTACACTCCTAGTGGAGAGTACACCGAAGTTAGGCTGTTTAGCACAGAATTTATTAGTATGGCGCGGACGTGAGTCTCTACACTGATTATAGTCTTTCCAGTTCTCTTTACTAAATTATGGAGCGGCTTGTGGGAAACTGGGAGGTCGGTCCTATCCATTTCACAATTATCCAAGTCGGTGCTGTATTTAGACATATAACTACAACCGGGCATATACTCTGTCGGAGTTATTGAACTTGCTAATGTTTAACATAGGCAGTAACATTTGTCATTTAGGAAGAACGTATAACAACGGCTTCACAAAGATAGCAGTTAAAATAGTAGTAGCTTTCATTTATTTCTTATAGTTGGCCTGACTGTTTTTGGTTCAATTTACTGCCTTTAAAAGGCTACGAAATCAATATACTAGAATCACGGTAGGAGGGTTTTTCTTGTTGTGCTTTAGATAGAGGTAATTTTGTCAGAGATGCATCAGTTGACATAATTTTGTATAGCTGGACCTCTTCTTGTGACCCGGTTCTGCCAACCTTGACCTGAATATTCACCCAGGCTTGCTGCAATATTATCATTTTTCATTTTGCGTTTTCAATAAAAAATGTTATACACACCAGGAGTTATATGAAGATGGTAGATGCACCAGAGCAAACGACAGACATAGTTGAAAATATATCCTAGTTTTGCCTAATGCAAGTTAGTAGGTCTCCTTTTGAAAAAGACGCCACAGTAATTCCCGTACACCTTACTTTGTCTGTTGACTGGCTCCTTCGCGAATATTGACAGGCAGTAAAAACGTTGGCGGTGGTAGATTTACAGGTCAGCAAACCGGACATGATGCGCAGTTTGTGTTACGACCGATAACACCAAAACAGAAGCTTATCGATAGCACTTTTTGGCAACGGACCGGCCCAATTTATCGTAACGCCTTGAATGTATGGTAACACCTTTATAAATGGCGACAGGGTTTAATGGTTGCTTTAATCTGGCTAAAATCGATGTTCTCATACTAAGTGAGGAGATTGGTCATGACATGTAGCACTTTGCGCATCTTCTGCTTCTTTCTGTATAACAAGACCGGGAAGTTGTGTTTTACATCTGTTGTCATTAAACTTGTAGGCCACAATCAAGCGTGTTCGTGTACGTGCTTGATAAAAGGAACAGAGGCTTACAGATGGCTTTTTGCTACTGATTTATTTATCCGGATTTAAAGCTGCTCGGTGATTGGTTGACTGTCTTTAACTGTCTCTGATCACATTTCCTGTGCTATCAAGGACAGGAAATGCTGCAAGAACTACGCTACGGACGGCAATCAGATCGGGTGTACTGTCATTCATTAAGTTTGCGTTTTTTGCTAAAAACCGATATTTCATTAATCCACTCCTAAACAAAGTTTGCGAAGGCGACAGAAGAGATGAATCCTCGCCCCTTCAAATACTGACATTAATCCTATGCACATAACCCAGCAGCAAATCAAAGTTGGATCAGCATTAAGGACATTGATGAATTCGATGACATTGACCCAAGGTTAATCTGGCGTCGTTTGTGTTTACGGATGTGATTAGCAAAGGGGGGATTTTGTTCTCAACCATTTCCTTTCGTAAACGCAGAATTGAAATACTATATAAAAAATAATATGCAATGTTACCAGAGCGGTTTTGCAAAAAGGCGATTGCTTTCCATTAACGGGAAAATGAAGTTTTCTCAGTACTAAAACCTGAACGTTAAAATCGTGGAACAAATGCAAAGTTACTGGTGCGATTTTTCAAAAATGCAGTTACTTTCCATCAACCGAAAAAAGTTTTTTTTCAGCTTTTAAAAATTGACCTTTTAAAGCATGGAAAATATTCGTCATGGGAATTCCATATCATTTCGTATTTGTCATCTACATAAATGCGTCTGTCTATGTGTGAATATGTAAACTTTATTGACTGCACCATAAAAAAACAGAATATATGTCATTTTGTCACAAACACGTGTAAAGAAAATACAAATACAGCAAAGTGTGCACAAATACAAAATAATACAAAGCGCAACAGTTACAAAATCATAGGAAAAAAAAAAAGCAACAACACAATTATACATCATAACATGTACACATGAAATTTTGACATAGACATACCAGATATAAGATAAATATGATAATACCGGGTGGGAAGAGAAATATCACAAGGAGTTTCCTCTAATTTCTATACAAGATTTTAAGAAGGGTTCTAATTTGGAGCTTAATTCTGTGTCTTGTGATTTCATAATGAATTTAAATTTCTCAAAGTCTGAATATTTATCAAAATCAACGACAATATCTTGTAATGAGTGGAATAGAATTAACCTGAGTGAGCAGAATAATTGACAATTTATTAAGAAGTGAATTTCGTCCTCTGGAGTATTACATACGTTACAGATTCTTTCTTCCAAAGGTAATTTTGTAGGACTTTTATGTCTTCCTTTTTCAATTAATGGGAAATAAGTTCTTAATTTTTCATCATGTGTATCGTTAATGTTCATTTCAGAATTCCATTGGCTACGAAACTAATCTCTTAGTCGTTTTCTAATTTTGCTATCTGGAAAATAGTTATTTTTGTTTCCACAATTATCCCAAAGTTGTTGTAAATTTATAGAATAGAGGGTGTCCTTAATAGTCTGTAACCAAGTGCTCTTACCCTCCGAGAGAAGCACAACATTGCAAAGGTATGAATCATACAATAGACTGTCCTTTGGAAGATTAACAATTCTGAACTAGTTTTTGCAGACTAGCCTTAAAATCTTTAGCGATATGGGTGCTTGGCCCAGCTCTCCAAGCACTGCTACATTTGATGACTTTCGGTGTACACCTAGATAATATTTTAGGAATCCAATATATATTTTCTCAAACTCGAGTTTAAAATATCCAGATAATCAATCCATCGCTAAATAAAAATTTTGAAGGATGAACCAGATATGTACCCATATTTCACAAGCATATATAAAGATTGGCATAATAACTTTTTGAAATAGACTGATATAAAATTTACAACTTACTGCTCCAATAAAAAATAATCTTCTAAGTCTTCCAAGAGCTTTCCTAGCTTTATCACACAAACTTTTAATTGCGCCTTGAAAAGAACCAGTGGCTGAAATTTCAATTCCTAAATAGACATATTTTTGGACGCATTCTAAAATTGCATTTCCTATTGTAAAGATTCTTTGATGCTTTTTTCCGGTTTTATTAAAGATCACAATTGTTTACTTTTAGATATTAATCTCTAATTGACAATCCAAACAATACACATGAACCTTATCTGAACATGCTTGCAAACCTTTTTCTGAACCAGATATTAAGATCAAGTCGTCTGCATATGGTAAGCAATTAATTTTCTTATTATATAATAATACAGGATCACAATTATCATCAAATCTAGGGGATAAATTATTTATAAAGGCGTTAAACAAAGTGTGCATGTATGTATGTATGTATGTATGTATGTATGTATGTATGTATGTATGTATGTATGTGTGTGTGTATCTATATGCCTGTCTGTCTGTCTCTCTATCTCTCTCTATCTGTCTGTCTGACTGCTTGCCTGTCTGCCTGTATGTCTGTTAGTCTTTCGGTCCATCTATCCGTCCGTAATGTACGTAAACGCGAACTATTTTCACCATTTACCTCTTGCATGGATGCAATATGCCAAAATACTATTGTGTTTAAACTTTCTGTGAGTTACATATGCAGCAGTGTTTTAGGTAAATTGAAGTTGCAAATTTTTTATTTTGCTTCGAGAGATTCAGTAAACTTGCCGGTGTACACCTGGGAAGATCCCACCTTATATGTATACTGGTGTATAAATTCAGTTTGTCATAATTTAGTACTTGTCAATATTTGTTGTTGTTCTCCTCAACATTAATTTCTTAAATTCGTGGCACCAAACGTTTTTGTGCACTCCATTTGGTCCAGTCTGTGATTCACATTTTGAAAGTTTGCTCTAACACCAGAAGCTGGATTCTCACCAGTTTTAGTCGAATGTTTCATATATGGGCGTCTTCCAATCTGCTTCAAATTTCCATATGAAACAATAGAGCGGAGGATGATCGTGAGTACATTTTACAGAATAAATACACATTTTGGTACACTTTTTTGCTGCAAAATAACAGAAAATTTGCAGTTCCATACGAGTGCACATTGCGTATATTTTTCATTGATATTCACATTTCACAGTGCGGGATCGAAAGTTACAGGGAATGAAGCCGGTGAACTATATATTATATTCTCAAAGCCCTGTTCAAACATTTTTTATACATTTTGATTTTTATCAAATCTTTTTTTTCTAAAATTGGTACACAAAACTCTGTATATATATATATATATATATATATATATATATATATATATATATATATGTTTATATATATTTATGTGTGTGTATGTGTGTCTGTGTCTGCATGTATTTTTGTTATTATTTTATAATTATTATTTTTGACAAAACCGTTGTTTATATTTTCGTCACACTTGATAGGGATATACCTTGTATGGGCCTCAGATGGATTTTCTACCCGATGCGTGCTCCCGTGATTTGTTTATGTCATTCTTGGCGACAGTTTAATAAATATTTTTTGCCCGAAAGCGCCGGGTTTCTAGCTTTCAAATGATGAACGGGTCTATATGAAGACTTTTATGTATAAGTTTATTAATTTCAGTAACATTGACATGACCTCCAAAGTCACAGAACATTTTAAGAGCTAGCACTTTGGAGTGTGATTCATGGAGCTTGTTTAAAGCATTTGGTCTGAAATGCACTTCAGTAGCCTAGACCTAATTTTCAAAATCCAACTATAACTTTCAAGAATTTTATTTCATAATGGGCATTATTACCGTTTTGTGGAATCAGGTATCTTGACCTAATCCTTGGGGCAATCATTTTAATAAATTTTACTGCCTATTTCAGAACACAAAGACTATTTTGAATTAGGTCGTTAATATTGCACGTGATCGCCATCAGGTTTACAAGTGTACCAGTTTTGTTGTATAGGGTGGCCTTGGCACTAGGTGGTTGCCCTAGAGAATGCCCCAATTGCCAACTTAACTTTGCCTATAGCCGTATTTAGGTGATCTTTTAAACTGAGTCTCGAGTCAATTTTTACTTCATGGTATTTGCAAGAGTCACACTGGGTGATAGGTGTGCCATCCAAAGTCAAATCAGAAGAAAATTTTTAGCTTTGTTGCCAGCAAGCATGCTGTTTGTTTTGTCCAGATGCAGGCTAAGCCTGTTGGTTCTGAGCCATGAAAGAACTAGAGAGAAGTCATCTCTTGGGACATGGGATATGGTGTTGAAATTTGGATGAGAATAATAAAACAGAGTGACATCCACATACAAATGCAGGCTAGAATATTTGAAAGAAGCACCAATGTAATTCATATAAAGCATAATGAGAGTAGCCCAAGAATCGAGCCCTGGGGGACGCGTGTTTGCTTTGTTTCGAATAATTTTGACGCATAAGTTATTAAATGAGGCTCATCTAAGTCAGACTTATGCTCAAAGTGAATAAAATCTTTGATACAAATGCCAACGCCCTGTGCTCCGATGAAATGTGGCGTTTTGCCATGCCGGCAGAAGGTGTAGGCGTGAATGGCTGCTTCTTCCGCAGGCATGTTATCCTCGACCAAGTTTCTGTGACAGCAAAAGTATCTGGTTCGAGCTTGATGATTCAGAACGTAATTTCATTAAAGTGATGAAAAAAGCCATCTTGGCCTGAATTTTAAATGGCCAATTCTCAGTCCTCTTGGTAGACCAAAATTTATCACAACCACTCGTAGTATCTATACATTCATGTCCTAGGTAATACGCAGAATTGCCATTTAGAGAGAATTTGAAAGAATCGGAGGTATCATGAAAGGAAGTGTCCATGAAAAGACGTAAGGTACCGAGTTTACAGTATCAGTCACTGTCAGAGTTGGCAAGGCTGCGATATGTTGGCGAGTTCGTATTTATTCGGTGGGTATGATACCGTGTATCACAACTATCACAGCATATACCACGTTGGTTTTAGCGCAATGCTTTAGCACGAATGCTACAATGATTCTTCCAGCTTGGGCCGGGATTAGACGAGACATAGCCAGCGATGAGAAGGAAGAAAATCAGAAAGTGTGTGACGTCATAGATCTTGTGTAAGTGAAGCATAATTTTTTTTTTCAGTAATACCAACAGATGTGAAGCTAGGGAATATTTGGCACAGGACATTTACAGACTCCCATGGTAGATAGTTAGTTAAAGTCCTTATGAAATCTAGAAGGGTCCAGGAATTCTTTAGTGGTTGAGGTGGTCCGGAAATTGATAGTGGGATCAGGCGACATGAGTCTGAGCAGCACAGAGATGAGGTAAATGATAAGCATTGCCAAGAGTATCACTGTGAGCAGACCGCCAGCTGCTTGGTTTGGTTAAAAAAATTCAATAAGTGTGCTAAAAAAAAAAGCCAATTAACACTTTAAATACACGTGGATGAGCTGCAGTGAGAAGGAACCCTGGTAAAAACAACAGTAAAGTCAGTGGACAGATAAAAAAACAAGTGTTAAGCACATGATTAGTAGAACGTCCCTGGATGCATTGAGGTTGTCATCTTGGCTGTTGGTTAAAAAAACTGTCCAAGAAGACCTATGGAGTTCAGGAATGTCCCAGTGTATTCAATAAGTAGATTAATCCCCGTGTTGACCTGAGGTAGTTAGGCCGACTGAAGAAGATCAGCAGGTTCAGTAACAAAGAGAAAAATTGTTGGCCGACGTGTCACTGTGACTGCACTTGTTAAATGAGGAAAAATGTCCAATATGAGAAGCTGACCCCCAGTATAGAAATATTGTAGGCAACACAACTTCAAACGATGACCGAGATAACACTCCAAAACGCACCATAAATGACCACAGGATACTTTTAATATGGCAGTCCAATTTGTGAAACAAAAAATGTACAGGTTCCTGTGAATTTAGTTACTATGTCACTCCCGGCAGATTCCTTTTCAGCAATGTCAAGATCTGTTCCAGTGCCATCTTCTGTTAGGGCTGTTTTAACATTGATACCATGAAACTATGCCCTATTTAGTCCTTGCGTGAAAGATCAACTGACCACAGGACTGTCAAATTCCTATTGTTGACTTAAACAAATTGTATTTTTCTATAGGAAAGCTGGGAGACCTAAAGCTCTTGAGAATAAGAGATAAGAAACCAGCCAAAATGTTTACAGGCCGCAAAGTGGTGCGGCACCGTGCAAGCACACATGTTAAACACAGAGATACACAGTTCCGGGCAAAATTATATACTAAACTTGGTTGTGCATTGAAGACGGACAAATGAATAGATGGACGAATCTTGGCTGGCTGGCTGGATAGATCAGCAAGCCGCCTGTGTCTGTGGCTGGGTGGCACAGGTAGCGAGCATCGACAGGACGGCGCGGGCTGACAGTGATCGATGGCTGATATGAAGGTTTGCTGTTCCATCAGCCGCGGTCTGTTTGTCACAGCTACCATGGGTCACTTTCATTCGCAACCTGGTATGTACACATTTCCGTTTACCATGATGTTACGGAAATAGGCAACGATGCTTGGAAGTAATATTATTCTGGGGCTGGAGTGTATTTGCTTATTAAAAGGATATACATGTCAACACAGTAACGTTGGTTTCATGGTTGTACGGTGTGCTGCATTTCCCGCTATGGAAAAGTACATCGATTTTATAAATATTCCTTTATTGAAAGATATTAAGGGTTGAAACAGATATGTGTGGTGCAGTGTATAACTATACGCTATGGACAGGAAAATTGTATTAAGAAGCAGTGGTTCCATTACCATGTAAGCTGCCCGTAAAAGATATTAATCGTTTGATACCCGGAATAAACTACTTAAGGTATGATATCAATGTCTCCATGATTTCATTCTTGCAGAAATGTGGGATCAAATTTTGAAAAAAAAACAAACAAACAAAAAAAAAAAAAAACAAAAAAAAAAAAAAACCAGCCATCCTATCCGGGATGTCAAGGAGAGACAATGTTATTTATGCCACTTAGTGCTTCGGTTTCACCTATATGCACACTGTTTTGACTGTACCCTGTTTTACAGAACACGAACGCTGTACACGTTTTAAACTAAATCTTTTGCAAGATGGAAACAAAATTATGTCGAGAAGTACACAGAACAGCGCCAAAACTATAAAATGGGATAATTCCACAGTGCAGTAATAAATGAATAAAAAGCAAGAATTGCGTAATATCCTCTTCCAAGTTTTCAATCTAACATTGTGTTGTTTTTTTTCATTGCTATGTCAACAGTGCAGTTCAGTTTATGGCAATATGTTCCTTGATGAGCCAAGGCAAGTCTTTTTTGGAGATAGGACTAAATGGATGAACTATCGAAAGCAAAATGCGAAAAATAACAACGAAAACAAAAAGTAAACCTTTTTGGGCCCTTTTCATGTAGCTACCGCGTCGATTTCGTCTGGAAATATAATGCACTCTGAGGAAAATTAACACACTTTCAGCTTTGAAAATGTAGTTTCAATGTGCGCTGCGTCGTGCACACAAATATTTATGTCTACCTTTGAGTTAAGATCAAGGTCATTTGAAAGTCATCTGAGAATAATTAAATATATTGGGTTTCTTGTATGGGAATATTCTACAGTTTTGCCCAGATTCTACTTAATTATGTTTGTGTCATCTCGGGGCAAAGCCTTTATAGGCCTTTATAGGCCTTTCTGGGAAGCAATTTAACCCCTGTGTGACGTAGTGGTGCTGGTTGGAGAGACCTGGTAATCCGTTGCTGTTGTCCGGCACGGAACGTCTCGGTGCTTATCAATATAAATAATCAAGTGGTAGCTGCAACAAAGACCACATGTTACCATGGACCTACTGATCAGATTTTCAAGACAGGTACTTAGCGTCCCCCATTATATATTACATGACATGACACGCCATGGTGCTCACAAAATGAAACTAATTTTCATGAGGCTCCTTTTGATAAGCCTAAGGAAAGGCATTATGCAGTTGGTATTTCTTCGATATCCTATTTATTAAATTGTGGTGCCAACGATGCCTATAAGCAGAAACAGTCAACGCATTTAAGGTGTTCATATTATGCTGACATTCCCACTGCCTTACGGTCAATTATAACGCCAGTACACTTCAAAAGTGTACTGTGACGGCAAAAACGTTCTATCTGTTTACTTGTTTGTTTGCTTGCTTGCTGGATTGTTGATTTATTGAACTATTTCTTCTTTCTCTTCTGTCCCCTCCTCTCCTCTCCTCTTCTCATGTCTTTCTTTCCCGTCTACTCTTTTGCTTCCCTTCCCTGCTCTTCTATTTGTGGTAGCGAAGCGCTTGGTGAGAGCAGCAAATTTTGACAAAACTTCAAGTTGACCGCATGGTCGGGTACAGTATAATCTCCTGTTATGACCATCTCCGTCAAGGACCCATTTCCATATTAAGAACACAAATCTACATTTCCGTTTTTTGGATATTAAAGCCCCTAATGAGACAACATTCTTCAGTCCCTTAGTTGATCCTCATTTCGCGATTCCGTTGTGTTGATTTCTGATTTGTCTGGAACATTCATGGTCTCCTGATTCTGGCAATCGACCTGAAAACAGAGCTGGCTGAGTTCTGATGGGCCACAATGACAAATTGCGTGCAAGACAGCTGACACCAGCCGGGTATAAAGCAAGTACTTATTGGATTTGCTGCCAAAGTGAATGGAACGCTGTGCAATATACTCATTACCCAACACATGTGCGCCCTTAGTGCACCGAGGAAAGCTCTTCACCTGGATCAGTCTTAGGGTCTCTGTTGTCTTTTGCTAACTGTAGACATGCTGTGGACATGTACTAGTCTTGTGGTCATTACTGTCTGGTGGTAACTGTAGACATGCTGTTGACCTGTACACGTCTTATTGTCTTTACTGTTTCGTGGTGACTGTAGGTATGCTGTTGAACTGTCCGTCTTATCATCTGTACTGTTTTCTGGTAACTGTGGGTAAACGTTTAACCTTTACCAGGTTTATGGACTCCGTTGTCTTGTGGCAGCTGTAACCATGCTGGAACTTGAATGAAAGGTCGGCTTACAAAGAATATCAATCTAGTACTGTTATCCCAATTCAGAGCACATCGAATTTTTATCGAAATTTGCAAGGAAAAAGCTACCCTATATGACAAGACTCTGGTCACGGGTGATTATATAAAACACGGGTCTTCCTTCAACTTCACGGATATCTCTCATATATTCTCTGCTTTCCGTATGGGCCGTGTTGAGTCGCAGACACTGACAACTTTGCATATGATTGTTACCGTCTCCTGGATCCTAGAGGAGCCCGCCTCTGAGAGCTCCAATTCACAATGGGTTTTTCACGGTCCCTCTTCAGGATACAAGAACAGGCATTACAGCAAATGACTGACTGTGACATGGAAGGGGATGTGCCGCACTGGCTCCTCAGCACGTAAGGCCTGGCATCACAACGGAAATCTTATGGTAGCCTTAACCTGGATCATGATGGTAAAAACGTCTCCTTTTCTGCTGATGACGCATTAATTCCAAGTGCCAACGTCCTGCAAAGTGCCCCCCTCCCCCGCCCCACACACATGGGTCATACAGTTGCAGATACTGCCGAGTGCGTGACTGATCAATCACGATTCATATATACAACCCACGCCGGTACCGTTTTGGAATGACTGTGGCTTGGAACAACATGCTCAACCATTTAAATATATTGATGATCTAATAAGCATCATTAATAAACACTTTTAAGAATATATTTCACAAATGTACCCTAGCTATTCGGAATTATAGGACACTACGGGAAATGACATGGAATGTTGATTTCTGGATGAAGTATGACGATAATAATGAAATTAAGTTGGAATTACAGGACAAACGTGATGATTTTGAATTAAATATAGTACAGTACCTTTACATGGATAGTGGTATTCCACTTGGGTCAGGTTATGGTGTCTATGTGTCAAGGCTAATCGCCTTTGCTGGAGTATGCACCGATTTTGACAATTGGGACTTCAGTCATGCACTTCTATTTCAAACAATTGCAAAAGAAGTTTTGCAAAGATGCAATTTAAACGATTGGTTTTGAAATTTCTGGGTACAAATGAAAATTTATTATATAGGTGGATTTGCAGTGTTAAACAAATGATACAGTAATATGTAAACTTAATAAATGTCACTGACGTTTTATACAACGCATGTATGATGCAAGATAATTTTTAAGGTAACGAGTTGTAGCATTATATCGATTTAACTCTTTAAGTGCCAAATTTTGGACCGAGTCAACACCTTTTCTCGGCGCGCTCTGGGCGCAATGTGCCCAATGCATGCCGAGAAAAGCTGTGGACCTGGGGTATTCTTCTGGAACTATAGAAATACTGGCACTTGAATGAAAGGTCGTTTTAAGATGAATACGATTCTGGGATCCTTATGATAATTCAGACTTGTCTGACTTAAGTAGAGCAACTTTAGACGTGATTGGCACTGAAAGAGTTAAACTGCTACTGACTTTAGTTGGTACCCGTCTCAGGTCATGAGAGAGGTGTCTCCCTTCAAGTTGCTTTTCATATTCATTCACTGAAATGAAGGTGATACCTAGGTAATGGTGTGTCTGCCTTGAAATTTCGGATTTTGACTTTTTTGTTTGACTGCAGGCGACATTTGATCGTGGGTGGTTCTTGTTTGCTCGTATAAACGTTGCAGTGTCTCTGGCATTGTTGAAGAACAATTTGTCGCTCTATTTTTTTTCATGACAGTTATTTTTTTAAGTTCTCAATATTATACTTCATTAGCATTAGATATTCAATAACTAATGTGTTGCTTGGTGGATATTCAAGTCTTGCTGTTATATGTGGGGATGTTCATGTTGATAGGCTTGTCAAAATTTTCATAGTTTTCCACCTGGACTAAATTAAGAATTAGGATGTTGACACGTAATGGTGCAATACTACTATAAACTGTTGAGCTTTGTCATATATACGTTTTAGTGCAAGTTTAGAAAGTCCCCTGTGTGACAGTCTGGTCTATCAATATCCTGACGGTGGCAGTAAGCATGTCACTGGCACACCACCTCTTCTGTGAACGGATTTTTGTTTTACCCTGCGACGAAGCGTCATCGTGCGGTGAACAAACAGTCAACCGAGGACATTAAAAGGGAGAAAATTGTTGAGAGTGCAGTGCCAATTAATTTGACATGTAAATACGCTTAAGAAAAATGCATGATTCTTGCAGGGCAGTTTTGATTTATCTGAAAGTCAGAAGCTGGATTCAACAGCGTAGAGGTATTATTATAATAGCAGCCTCGTAGCCGGGCGGGGGCCGGGGTGGGGGTTTGGGGTGGGGGTGGGAACCGTTGGACCGTACATTCAAACGGACCCCCTTTCCTTTTCCGAAGAACCTGTTTATTTAATTAAATTACCGCTGACGAGCACAACAGAGGAACACTGCCAACATTCCCAAAATACAGGAATTACCTTATTTGAATACATGTTTGTAGTTTTCAACTTTTGAAACATTTTCGGGGTGAGGGTGAGGTTGCATGCCGCCGGACCGCCATACTGGATATTCTTAAAGGCATCCAACGCCCTTCCTTTTTCAAAAAGCTGGCTTTAAGTGTGATATCTATACTGCTACAAAGGAAACATGTGAAATTTAAAAGAAAAGAACACACTTAGCAGCGGGGAAAAATCAGTTAATTGTGTGAAGCTTTAGGTGTGGGCCTAACCAATGCTTAGACCTTTCCAACAAAATTGCTGTGAATGAAAAAAGGATGATGAAGTTCATATCATCCAGCTGCAGAGGCGACTCATTGAAATTGGTACAACTCAGCGTTATATATGCTAAAATACTAGCCTGGAGTCTAAACATGCTCAAAGGGCCCCTAGGGTGAAACGTATGATCAACTGTGGCAATAAGGGCCGATTCAGCAACACTACACGTCAGTCTACCCCAGTGAGTTAGTGGACATTAGCCAAAATTACGCACATGAGGATCTATTAGTCGAGAAAAATCCCCAGTGGGAGATCCTTCGAAGCTCAAATTTGAATGGCACGACATCAATATGCAAAACATATGAAGTTAAGGCAACAGGGTATTGCCATAGCAGTGCATTGGTTCAGGGTATATCCGATAGGTTCAGTCAAATCTGCATGGAAAAGCCATCTGAGCTCCTATTGGTGCCTGCTCAGAATTTGAATTGCCAGGTGCATAAATATTCAACCCATATTTATTTCAGCATGCCTAAAGATTGCACATGTTTTATTCCTAGTACTTCAAAGGCCAATCAGGGTGTAGATAACATATTTATTTTGTTGCCTGCTGATGCTTACCAATCTGATAAGGATAGTAATATTTGAGAGTGTATAAGCCTGTAAGGGTTTCTGCTCTCTAACTGTGCTAATGAAACTTGAATGTATAATTTTCGATGAATATATTTGAATGAGATTCATTTTCCCAGCTGGGGGTCTTATGGTTGCAGTGATACATCTGGTACATATTAAGTAAACACACACACACGCGCCCACACACACATACGCACACACACAAAACTAGAGCGAAGATGTTCCCTGCACCCTCCCTGGTCATTGAAGTAACGGTATAAGATTAGGACAACCTTAAAGCTTATTAAAACCAACACTAAACCCACTATGACTGTGAAATGGGGGAGGGGGGGGTACCTGAGTAAGCGGCTCAGCTAGTCGTGTGGTGACTTACAAAGAACTCCTAGCTTGACGTAGTTAATTGCCTTTCTGATACAGATGACAATTTATGTAATGATGTAAGTATGCTTTGATGAGCTGTCCTATTGTTACCTCTTTCTGTGATGATTTGCTTACTTTGTATGGCAGCGATACTGCAAAAAATCACATCTTTCGGTCAGATTGGGGTTCTCCACCCCAGACGACATGTCAAACTTAATATATATATATATATATATATTATATTATATATATATATACATATATATATATAAATATATATACATAAATATATATATTGTTTTCGTATTTTCTAGTTGCTGTCTGAACATAGTTTGAAATCATCATATAAAACTCCCCGCTGAATGATGATGTAAGGCCGATGAATTGGTGCTATGTTGCTGCCTATACCATTTCTTCGTGTGTTCTTCGTCCCCTCTGATATCGTCAAGCGTTGGATGATATATATTCAATTCTGAAATCTATGAAAGGATTTTTTACAACTGTATGTAACAATGTGAATGAAATCGTTAAAAAGATTTTTTCACAACTGTATGTAACAATGTGAACGTAAACTTCGCTTACTTGAAAATGTATAAACGTTGCAAAAATACAAAAAATTAAACCTATAAATTACGTAAACTTAGTGTTATGCACACATACATACATACATACATACATACATACATACACACATACACACATACACACATACATACATGCATTCATACATACATACATACATACATACATACATACATACATACATACATACATACATACATACAGCCGTACCTACATATTTATAGTTGTACCTGTGTTTCCGATGTATGAGTTGACTCATAATTTAAATATAGAACATGGAAGTTACCCTAATCCACAACCGTTTGTTGCCGGTCGCCTGTGTAAGATCTGGTCTAACAGCTTTAGATGACGATCCACACCTTCATGTTTCTTGTAATATATACCTTTTATGTAATTTGGTTCTATACGTATGAGTTGTCTGTCCAAGTGTGAATCTTCGTGTACTACTTTGCCATGATGATTAACTTATGACCTAGAGAGATGGCAAGCCATTGTGGTGGCAGGAAAGATGGCATTTGTGATAGAATAGACAATAAAGTCATCGTTGAATAGGTCTCATTTCTTGGTTAAATAAATGAGCCTTTAGAAATATGGATTCAATGCTGTTTATAATTCATGTTTTAGCGTGTAAGTTTAGAATGATATATACGGGAGCTACATTCAATGATAAAATCTCAATACAACTTCACTGCCATTCTAGTAGGGCATAATGTATGACTGCATTTCTGAATGCTATCATATCGTGCTATCTATATGTGCTATTTTAGTTATTGGAGATTATGTGAACGCTGTAATTACTAGACATCTTGACGTAATGGTCACAATATTTTTCTTTTTGTTACGCATGCAATCAATGCATTGAGCTTTTATGATATTGCCAAGATCACTGGATCAAGTGTGAAATATTTTTGTACCATTGTAAATCTTTCTGTAGTCATCCTGTTGTGCCGACAAGTATTGTGCACATGATGGACAACTCCGTAATGACTTCTAGCTGATGTCAATAAAATTATTATTCACTTTAATACTTAGTACTGATATAGTTTTTTACATCTCCACGTTCCTATCTGGTAACGTTCCTGGAGTAGGTTTAGCAGAATAATGAACACTCCTACTGATATACACACTGTATGTAGTACATGTATGCGTGTCTTTTGCTCTGGCAATGAAACGTTTGGGTCACTGGATCCAAGCTAACGTCCACGGCACGGTCGAGACCCAGGGTCACATTTATGGGTTACCATAATTTAGAAAAAGTGGGTCCATGGCGTGTGTGTGTGTGTCTGTGTGTGTGTGTGTGTGTGTGTGTGTGTGTGTGTGTTGTAATTAATCATAAGATGGCACCAAGAATTCAAACTGTTTCCTATACCTCTCTGTAATAACCAGGAAGACATATTGCTTACTGTACCGAAGTTTGCCTCTTATTTTGCAGGTCGAGTCGTTCAGAGCACAGTCTGGTTACCATGTTCTGTTTGATGCGTGCAGAAATTGCGCTATGCCGCGAAACCAAGGAGCCTGTACTGAGGAATGATCATGTATTCATGTTGCCCAAGGGAAAGCTTATTTTCGCGCAGTTTGTTTGTAAACAAATTAACCGAAGGATACTTTATGTTGAAATGACAGATGATCTGAAACAAACACGTTTTGACAATAGCAGCCTTCTGACTTGCAAGTGTTTTTGACAATAACACTGTCCCAGACTTGTTTTCTGAAAGCAACAGACATGGGGGGGGGGGGAAGTATTCTCATTGAAAGTAAAATAAATCTGCAAATGATATATTCAAAGTACATTCCGCAAGGTCAAGTTCAATGTGACCAGCTATTTTTGAAAGTTCTCTACTTGCGGTCTCTTGGTTATGATACATTGTGGCTATTAAAAATGAATTTTTGCCGTATGAAAACATAACTTAATTCTTTCGATTCAACAAGAAACCAGACCAAAAGAAATGATCTATTAGAAGTACAATGATATTTCCATTTTGTGTACATCGCAAGCAAAAGCAAAATCATTTACATTTAAAACGATATGCATGACTTCTACTCGGCATGCAACGGAAACACAAAGGCACCAAATTACTTTCACGCCTGACACACAACCACATAAACTTCCTTTCCCGAAGTGCAGACTTCTTGGTGAAACGGACCGGGTGAGCAGTCCTATGACTGAACATGTCGACGCTGTAGCGCTGCTGAGAATCGCAAACGCCTCAGTTTCAACATATCTTTTTTACCCATGCAATACGCACTAAACCAACTACACATTAACATATATGTGCATCCATCTGTTATGTATCCTAATTATTTAATAGACTTACTTTGGGCTTTTTTGTTTAATTCATATTTATTTCCTTGGTATGGACGTTTTAATGTACACTTTACATCAGATCCACTGTAAATTTTACTGGCTGCAGGTTCCTTCTGCACAAGGCTCAAGGAAACTGTATGTTTGAAGCCCAACATTAGTCAGTGCTTTCTGTGCCATTCTTTATTTAATCAATAAACTGTCGGTTATATGCAGGCATGCAATTTGCATTGATACGGGGCAAGGGAATTTTGTGTGCTCTACTTTAACAGTACTTGTGATATGCGAGCGCAACTTACGTGACGTGTGAACACATTATTGTGACACGGGAAAAGGCAATTTTGTTGACGCCATTTTGAGGTTTTAATTTTGTGTGTCGCTTGCAGTGGCTGCTTGTTTTCTTGACCCTGGCCATGGTAGGTCATATTGTCAGTAACTGTCAGCCTGGACTGACCTCTGGGTCTAAAATGCATCCATTTCATCTTGCCACTGGGATCAAATCACCCGCCAGTGGCCGCCAGTGGCACCTCGTGCATGCTTGCCTTATTGCGCATTAATTTGTTAAATAAAAATTCGCATAACCGTGGACTTTTGGGGAACACAAAAATTGCATATATTCTCTGCCTGCAAGCGGACCTCCCAACGGCCTTGACCACATCATGATTGTCAAAGAAGGCATTAGCGAAGGCATTTTTTTTCCCTTTTTGACATCTCCGGACACATAAGTTTTATGACATTTATCTTATATTTTACAAAGATCATTTTCAAAGGTCATCTTTTGAGCCAGCTAATTCTACTGTTTATTGTCCAGCTACAGGCGAAATACACTTGTAAATTGATCTAAGCGCGGATTAGCACATACATACGTGTACGTGTTTGGGTGTGTCTCTGTGTCTTAACAAAACTTCTTCACCTGGTAATAATTGGAAAGCCATTTTTGTTTTCATAAAATGAAGACGTTGTGTTTCTGCACCGCGCTGGTGGGCTCCCCAACAATGAACACACAACTTGCAAAATGCCAGCGCCCTAATCCATTTTAAGATGCATTATCAATAAAAGGGTCCATTTTATTTTCCCATGCTTGTTGGCGCTGGGCACATAACATCTATGATTAGAACTTAATCCTCTTGTTTGCTTTGTGCGAGGCTCTAGCGAGGCTACTAGCGATGAAATTGGTTTGGTCTCGAGGTTGAACAGGTCGCTGACCCGAAAGACTTCTGATCAAGCCAAAACAGGCTCGTGTGTACATTGTGTTAGGGCAAAAGAAAACCAAGGCAACATTGCTCATAATGGATTAACACTGGCAGGCTACATTTCTCAATTGTATTTTCTGCAAAGGAATATGTTGAAACATGAGACGATATACTAAAAGTACCAATGTTCAAGTTGGGCTACAAATAACTGCGTGAAAAACAGTGGCTAATATCTTCAACGGGAATACTATCATTGATCTAGGTTTTACATGTAGGTTGTAATCGCAAATACACATGGAGGATTTTATCATTGGTCTACATTATCATTGGTATGATTGATTCGCATGTGTACTGTTATCATTGATACACACGGGGGAATGTTTTGGATCTTGGTGGGGACTTTTTTGATCTACATGGGGGTTTTATTGATCTACACGGGAATTGTTGTCATATATCCACATTACGTAGTCTTATCATTGATCTACCCTGACATTGTTATCGGTGATCTACGTGGATATTGTTATCATTGATCGACTTGGGCATTGTTATCGGTGATCTATATGGGTATTGTTATCGGTGATCTACATGGGAATTGTTATCATTGATCTACTTGGGTATTATCGGTTACCTACATGGTAATTGTTATCGTTGATCCACTTGCGTTTTATTATTGGTGATCTGTATGGGGGTGTTATCATTGATCTACATGGAAAGGAACACTTGTTCTGGCGCAAAGGTAGTTGCGCTAGCTATATTTAAGGTGACTACCATTCTTTGTAGATTAAAAGAATGTAAAGATAGACGATGACGATCATATTTTGGACAACTGCATGTGAACTTTCTATCTTGCACATGCTGTGAATTTAGTCTTTTGTCGTCGTCCAGTGTGCATTGTATATATTCCGGGTGCGTCCTTTTGTGTGCGGGGGAGCCTTCAGATAGTATCTGTATACTATTAGGCAATCCAGAGAAAATAAATATGATGATGATGATGATGATGATGATGATGATGATGATAATGATAACATTCTATCTGGTCCAGAAAAGATCTTATCGCGACCATTTGCGAAATGTTTTTAACTTGGAAAACAATTTTGCATAAGTGTGTGTTTGTCCAATGGAATTTTTCTCGTCTCTCTCCTTCCCTGTTGGCAGTTGACATCGAACTGCAAATATCAAATCTGCCGTTTTTCGACGTACACAAACATACCTGATATGTCGAATAATTTCACACACACACACACACACACACACCTATATATATATATATATATATATATATATATATATATATATATATATATATATACATATATATATACATATGTGTGTATGAGAGTATGTATGTGTGTATGTATATATGTGTGCATGCATGCATGTACGTGTGTGTATGTATGTATGTATGTACCTACGTATGTATGTATGTATGTATGTATGTATGTATGTATGTATGTATGTATGTATGTATGTGCATGAGAGAGAGGAAGAGTGTCTGCACATGCTTTAGCTCCACTTTTAGGACCATGGCTTCTACAGAATTGTCTTCAGCTATGACAGTCCTTTTAGGCGTGAGACGCACTGGTCAGTAGATTGGTGTAGATTTGTTTACACAGAGGGTGGCAAAAAGTCCATTTGGGCGGAACAGTCTTCAAAGTGAAGCGACAAATTTCTGTTCCATGAATGTCAATTCTGGTACCGTTTAATTTACTAAGTAGAGAATAGTGAAATAAATCGCCAATAGGACTACAAGTTGAGTAATTTCTAATTTCTATTGTATTCAAAGAGGGGTTCAACTGGAGTTTTCTGGTTCCTCTGTTAGAGTGTGTTATTGAAAAATCTGGCTTCGCAATGCCATAAAAATATTTTTGTTAGGTTTTTGTCGTATTTGTTTTATTTATTACGCAACCTGGAAATACGTATTGTTTCATATCCATTGGTAATTTGTTCCACAGTCGTACTGCTGCTTGGTGAAAAGTCATTTTTGTAATTCTTTGCTTATTTGGTGACAAAATGAGCAATGCTCCTTTTAGGCAGGGAGTTTATGAGCTCTTCTGCCTGACAATATGGGTAATGTTTCAACACCATGACATGGAGCCTTATTATTTAATCTTATGCATCAGCATTAATTTCCTTTTGTCGCATCTCTTCACCAATCTTTCCCAGTCAGTTTCTAAATTGATACATTTATTTATATGCCATTGAAAATGCTTCAGTAACTTTTTTGGAACAGCCTCATCTAACAGTGATTCCTCGGGCAGTTTTACAATTTGACCACACAATAGCACGGTCTAATAAATGATACGCAAATTGTGTGAAATGTTTCTCTGTTTACTAACTATGTCTATGTGTCTTTGACCTCTAACACTTATCTAAATGTACCATAATTGTTTATACGAAACGTCGGCTGTATGACGTACAGATGCACATACATGTAAATACCTATATTGAAAGTGTTTAATTTTTAGAATTAAATTCATGATGAAGATTTAAAGGTATCTCTCCTTGAATGTCCTGGGAATAATGATAACCTAGATTTTGTTATGCTGTGCCTTTTTTCATTGGATTTGATTGTGTAACGAGTTGTCTTTATCACCATATGGGCGTTCAACCAGCAATTTGACGCCGAAAATGTTGACGTTGGGCATACTGTTCGGTTTGGTACCGCCAACAATTTTCATTCTACACGGTGTTCGTTGAGCAGAGTTTATCTACACACAAAAGAGCAGACGACATGTAACATCCAAGTGAACTGGACAAGATGGAAACTAGGGCTACTCTGCCAGCCTTTTTTTTCTTTTTTGCTTCTGGTCGAGCGGTAAATTAAAATGATAACAGCTTTGTTGACCATTCGATGTGGAATACTTTCTATTACCTCTTGTTCGCCGTATGCCAAATGCAGGTTGTACGGCTTTTATATTGCCCACATGCCGCTCACCAAGTGTTTCGGGGCTTTGTCGCTGTTCAGAATTTATTAGGTAGTCCATATATTCGCGGGTGTATGTCAATTACGAATAAATGAGGATAAAGCAAATTTCCCAGCGCGCCAGATTACGACAGGAGACGTCCCCCAGGCCACGTACACTTTCAGGAATGAGTAATATATGATCAAATGAGATGAAAAACAAAGTGAGAGAATATATAAGGCTGGAACTGGTGTCACACTTCTGGGAAATAAAGGTAATATGATTTAATAGCCACCGAAATGCATGTCTATTCGATAGACAAGGGGAGATCCGTCAATTGGCAACGAGGCAGCTATGATCAGCACACGGACCCGGCTCTTCCTCAATATTTAATGGGGCTATTTAGCGCGGTGGATCCATTGTAAGCACAAGCCACTCTGGTTTCAACCTTCGTATTATGTATCAAAAACCCCGTGTAATGGAGAAAGGGTTCATTTGATTAAGACATAGGTATATAATCTTGACCTTCGTTTCTGAAGGTCACTCACGGCTTTGGCAATTTCTTGAGGTAACGAAAGGTCAAAATGTAACTGTATAGGATCTAATATTTTCACACCACGAGGAAGACACAATCAATGTTGATGGAAAGGGCGGCAAGCTGGGTGGTATGGGTAGCGGCAGTCGTAAGTGTCATTCGCTGAAGCTGTGACAATTCCCCCGTCAACAGTCGGTGACATATATTGCTGTGATGCGGAGAAAAACTGGAGTATTTCGATTTATTGTATTTGCTGGCTCAGCAGGCCGTCCACTCTCCCTAATAATGCCCTGTGAGAAATATAATAAGTGTGCCACAAATGACCATGGGACCTGACCAGCAATTTATATGCACCTCCTGGGAAAGCATGTGTGTCTCATCTCTTCGCGGTAAATAAAAGATTCCTTGTTGATTTCATCATCAACCGTGCCGTTTGCCCTACACAAATATCATCAGAACGACAAAGTCAAAAGACTGAAGTCCGTGCTTTTGGTCCTACCTTACACAGGCATAAAAAACAAACAACAAAATATATATTATTTGATTGCAATCTCTTGACTTAAATTCTAATAACTTTCATTCTCTTCTGACGTGCCCTACAAATTTTGCTGTTAATATCCAAAGATTATTAGAAAGTTTGGCTATGGTAGTTTTACAGTTTTTAGACTTGTCTGTATTGCTACTTAAATTTTACCTTTTGGCACCATTCTGTCTTAATATTCATTTTCAGACATTCTAGGCTTACATGATTTCTGTCAGGTTGAACCCCCCAGGGGCAATCGGTAGCAAGCAGCGGCCGACGACAGTTACACGTTTGCCTAATTGTACTTAAAATCGTGTTAAGAAAACTTATGTTTTGATAAAATGTTTTTTACATAAATGCTGATGATTTTCATTCTTTTCTGACGTGTCTAAATGCACATTTACTCAATATTAAAAAAATACTCAAAATTGGCAGTATTTTCTCAAATGTCACAAACATGACACATTACGTTCAAACATTGACTCAGGGTTGGCAGTGAAATAGAGCTTAATTGTTCGGAGACTTTCAAAGTGAGGAGTAGGTATCATCATGGGATTTATTTTACACTTCTGGTCCAGGATGTCCATTGTTGCAGTACTTGTTAGGATTTCCTTCGGATTGTACAGGTGGTCTAGCAGCAACTGTTTATTTTACAATCACTGGGACTGAATATAAGGCCCCAGTTTGTTTCTACTTCAGTTATATACTGGCAGGTGGTTTAACTAGGATAAGCTATCCAGCTAGAAAGGGTACATTATGGTTCAGGGGTAATGTTCTTGTCTGAACCTGTACTATACAAATTTAGTAATTATGTTTTGTTTGACAAGTTTTCTTCTTTCATAATGAAGCTCTGCATTTATAAGCAAAACTTTACGTATTCAGGTAATTCATCCTTTGCTACGTTCATATTTATTCATTATTATGTGGGTTGTCTCTGCTGAATATTTAGCTTAGACAAGGAGCCGCTACTCAGAGAGACATGTACGGGTATAGGCTCCGAAACATGTTCTCAGTAGTTACCCGCTGAAAACCATTTAATTTATTTGGGCTAATATAGCCTATGTCAGAATTCTACAGAAGAACGTGTGCAATATGGACAATAACACTTCCATATGTATATAGGTTAGACAGTAACAGGTTAGCTGATGGAGATAGAGTTAGGCCCGCGGAATAGGGTAATGACTACTAGGAAGTGGTTCTGGACAAAAAGACACAAATACAATTCGTGTAGATGTACTTTGGTCAAAATGACACGCGGGAAAAACTGAGTAATTGAGAGGAACATATATTTGGAAGTGCAAGGAGGGACGGGAGGGTCTGATTCAATTATTATAATTTAGCCCATAATGGCTTTTGATTCTGCAGATAAATTTCTGCCGGCTGCGCGTTAAATCTATCGATTGATAGCATTGTAAATTGTTGCCCAGCACCCCCCCCATATATATATATATATATATATATATATATATATATATATATATATATATATATATATATATATATATATATATATATATATATATATATGTATATATATATATATATATGTGTGTGTGTGTGTGTGTGTGTGTTCAAAATAAGTCATATTAAGGTACAACTATTTGCTTACTATAACATTTTGATTATTTTATTCGCTAGTAATCATGCTAATAAGATAAGGAAGTCTTTTAGTTCTTATTTTCAAGATTGACTACTGCGCAAGAAGGGGGGCGCCCGGAAATCGCTCTAGGCCTATATAGGCCGTTGGAAATTCAGTTGAATTTGTGACGTTACTAACATATTTTCGTTGCGGTAAAAATATCCAGATGCTTGTGAAGCTGGACCTTACAGCACGTAATACATAACCTTGTCTGTCCGTCATTCGTCAATAAAATCATCCAGTAAAAGAGACTGGATTGCATTTGGACATGCATTTTAGGCGTACTTTTGCTATACCCAACCCGTGAAATTTGCAAAGAAGCCCGGTGGCCATTTCATGTTTGTTTTCTTGGTTGAGCCATATTTTATTTAATAAGCGGTTAGCAGCAGGCAAGGTCTATAACCCTTCTCGCACAACAGGAGAAGAATACAACGTGAATAAGTGCACATATTACAGAGCAAAGCTATTAACAAAGACTAACACACAGAAGATTGAGATCAGGAAGACATTACAGATTAGAAGTTGCCCTGCGATACCTACGTGTGCAAGTTCGTGAACTAGATCCAGATGGTAAACTCTGTTATATGCCTTGGTTATATTACAAAGGGCATTATTCACGAACTTCTTTTTGTTCGCTATATGCTTTGCAAAATCAGTGGCACAAGAAACTCTACTGGTTGATGGTCCCATTATTAGTTTCATAATCGGACTGCCTGCATGAGATGACTAAATTATGGCCACAGAAATCTAAGACATGCATAAAAACGGCTTTTTCCATGACTTTTCCAACAGAGCTTAATAATGAGATTGGGCACAAAATTGTTGCAACGATCAAGGCTACCATCTTTGGGAATGGGTATCACGTTCGTTTTCTTCCCTAACGATGGAAATACTTGTTGTGAATGAAAAAGGTTTACAAGTTTACAACGAGAATTTGAAATGATGGGAACAGCCTCTCTAATGTTTTTACTAACGCCATCAAGACTTAGCTTTACTGATATAAAGTCTTTTTTTTTTTTTTTTTTTAATATCGAGGATAAAATTTTCGGTGATCATCAAAGCGCTCAAAGAAACTTCTGGGAGTCCTGCTTGAGCATTGATTGAGAACTATATACACACTGTGGCGCAATGGCCACCCATGGGTACCTTCGCCATGATCTACTGACTGCAAAGCATTCCGTTTAATTCCGCAATTATGGACTTACGGGATGCATCATGAAAATTGCATATATCTGATGACCTGGAGATGACCTTGGGATGACTGAACAATAGTAACCAAGACAGGCCTGGTTGGAGCTTTTTTTTTTGACGGATATTTTAGGGGTCCAAATTGAAAAAAAAAACTAGAATGGTCAAGTTGTCAAAAAGTTTCTGTAGAATATTCGCTAAAAAACCCAAGCTCATATTGACCAAAAATGAGGAAAGAAGTACTAAACGTAGGGCGCAATCTTTCATTCAATTCGTTACAATTTCATTATTTTAGATGAGCTTTTCAAAAAATATCATCTACGCTTTAAGCCTCATCCATTGGTGTCTATTACTAGTAATCGTCTTTCAAAATTATCAAGATATTTTGGAAAATGACTTTTCGGTAAAATTAATGAAAGTCCGTTAATTTTCAAGGTCAAATGTATGTGTTTTTCAAATCATCCTCAGATTTCACTATTGTCGATTCAACTTCATCAATTTTAATGTGAGTGTGCACAAATGGGTGTGCCTTGAGCCACAAATAAAAGGCATTGATTTTTATCATTTTAGGTCATTTCAAGATCAAACTATCATTAGCGTCTTATTTTCTGACACCGTATTAAGTTTCGTGGAAATCATGAATCTCAATCAAAAGCTATGTCCTATAGAGTATAAAAGTACCACTAGAGGGCCATTGGATCCCAGTGTCATATTGGGACACAGTTATTAAATATCCTGTTTTTCATGTCCTATCCTATCGGTTGCCTCCGAACCAAAGATGATGAAAAGGCGTTTTCTTATTTGTAACATTGGGACACACAAACACACACACACACACACACGCACGCACACGCACAGACACACACACAGACTCATAGATGCATACAAACAGACATACATATATTCATACGTACGTATACATACATACGTATATGCTTACGTATATAGATACACACATGCATACACACATACATACATCCATGCCTACGTGCGTATATATGCAAACGTATATATAATATTATATATATATATATATATATATATATATATATATATATATATATATATATATATATATATATATATATATATATATATATATATATATATATATATATATATATATATATATATGTGTGTGTGTGTGTGTACATGTGTATACCTGCATTAAACTGTACAAACATCTTCTTTCCGGGTATGTGTTGTGGTTAGCCATTATATCCCTGGAGTGCTCTGTGACAAAACAACGGGAAGGAAACGTAACGTGAACTAATCTGGGCACTTTCCTTTCACTTATTGCGGTAAAATGTCAGGGCAGAGCCAGAGCGCCACCTATGTACCCCAAAGGCGGCCCATTTCCATTGCGTGCAACAGTTCGCTTCATCGAGTGTATCAGCATGTTACCAGTATCACATGGATGTGACCTCTGTGTGTATGCATGTATTTATATATGTATGTATGTCGGTATGTACGTATGTATATATGTGTGTTATGTTAATCGTGTACGAAAAAAATGTTTTAAAATGATGTAAAAATGATGAACAACCAGACAGTAACTTGCAGCGGAGACGTATATGCAGTGTCGAAGTTGGATGTAACACTTTACCCACCCACTCCCCCTCTCTACCACCTTTTATGGATTACCTGCTTCTTCACCTTGCGTGCCGGTTCCGGCTCGTAGCAAGAATTTTCGGGGAGGGGGTGGGGATGGGAGTTTGAGTGGGAGTGGGAGTGGGAGTGGGAGTCATGGTGAGGAGGGTTATGTTGGTTGTCAGAGGACAATTCCTGGGAGCGATTGCGCAAATCGACCGAACAAGTGAAATTGGTTGGTTTTGTGATGGAAAGGGGAGGGATGAGGCTTTCGGGGTTTGAAAACGTTTGGAAAATGGTCCCAAGAAAAGTGCTTTTTAGTAGATGTTGTGGTAAAAAAAGACGATTTTTTTAATCACCTGGATAAAAATTCACTACGGAAGCAAGCAGCATCCTACTCCGTCCCACCCCACCCCCTTCCCGGTTACGGGCCTGTGGTAACAAGCCTGAGCGTTAACACATTAGTGTAACAGGAATCTGATGCGCGAAAGTAACTGACATACTGTATGGGAACATTGTCATGATTCACTGAGGTTGTCTGACGCCTTTTCCTTACAAATCACTGATTTCTCTCAGCCTCAAGCAACATACAGCATGTCATTATTTTGTTTGAGATATTTCTACATCATTTTTTAATTCAAGTTTATGAATACTGAAATTGAATCTATAAACCATTGCATTCTTTACACCTGTATTTGATCGCCATTATCCTAAGCAGTAACATATATTAGCTACTAGTGTCACAAATCCCATTCTTTTCTCATGCCCATAAATCAGTTATCGATGTTTTAATGGTGTGTCATTTCATGTCCTGGAGCCAAGGTCATTGCCACCATACGTTCGATTTTTCTTCTTTTTTTGGGGGGGGAGGGGGTTGGGGTTTTTTGGGGGGAGGAGGGGGGTTGGGAAAGTAATGAGTTGATAATTAACCAGTTTCAAACTCACGCCTTAACTTTTTTCTTTGCCAACTATAACTAAAGTCGAACTACATCATAACGAACTGCCCTGACTTATGATATGGATGCTAGATTCGTATTCCTGTAAAAAAGACTTTTCATTCAAGTACCAACATGCCAGTAGTTATATGAAGTATAATAGTCTAGGTCAACAACTTTCCTGTGCAGGCGTACCCCCCCCCCCCCGCAAGAGTGAAGTTTTTAACCTGATCCAAGATGTGACACTGAAAGAGTCCAAATGGCATACAGGTTTTCGGTGACCTAGAATGGAAACACTTTCAAGTAAACGACATGAAATTAATAATAATAATAATAATAATAATAATAATAATAATAATAATAATAATAATAATAATAATAATAATAATAATAATAATAATAATAATTATAATAATAATAATTAATACTTAGCCTGCAGCAGAGCGTTATTGAATACCATTCAGCCAACTTAGGATATATGTATCCCAAGTGTGGGAATCTTTGGAAAAAAATACAATTTTTGAATGCTTTTAAATACAATTTAAGTGAACAATTGTCAGTAGATATCGATACGATAAAGCAAAGCATTACTGTGGATGCTTACAAGTTAGCACAATTGATTATCAAGTTAGTCCCCTTGTATCATTATGGTGCAGGTATTAGGGACTTCATTTTTGGTATAGCACCCGTAAAGCATGCTTAAAGGTTGTACAAGTCTTATCCCGAGTACTTGGAAAACAAACTGCGGTGTAGATAACTTCTTTGTTCTACTTCCTTATGTTTACTAATGCTAATTAATCTGATCAGGAGAGTAATTTTTCCCATTATGCGCCTCTTGCTTGCTGAGAATCGTCAGGTAAATAATCAAAACAGGGCGTTCAGTCAGGTTTTGGTCATAATGAGCCTAGTTAGTTTAACTTGTCATAAGGAGTATGAGAGTCCTAGAGGAGATTGAAGATTAATATATATATATATATATATATATATATATATATATATATATATATACAAAATACACAGGGCTGTTTTCAAGCTTTGAAGGGATGTTTTATGCCGCAGTTTGTCCGAAATGGAGACATGTATTTTTTCGTGTATTATATCTTCAGTGGTGTATTGCAGTCATATCGTATTGTGAACTACGTGTCGTTACATAATATCCTGTGTTGTACTTATTTGGCCGATTTTTTCAAAACTGTATCGTTCAACGGTTAACATATCACATTGCAATCGTGCTTAGATGTCTGATAGTCAAACAGTTGGTACATTTGGACACTGAGTTGCAGCATCTAATAGTAATGATAATATTGATAATAGTTCAAATTATGACAACATAACAGAAATAAAACAGCTATAAAAACCTGTTAATAATGTCATTATTATCGATAATAAAAGTGGCAGTGGTGACAGAAGGAACAAATATATGAGAGCTGAAGATAAAATAAATAATTTTGCTTAACACCTAGCAGCAAGTTATTATTGTTATTATTATAATAGTTATTATTATAATTATTATTATCATCAACATCATCTCACCACTATTACTTTCATTACTATAATTATTTATCAAATTTATTAATTATCCATTCATGTACAGCTTTGATAAGCAGCAACCTTTTCAGATCAGATGCCATTTTTATAAACAATTGTATTTAGTATATAATTTGATTTGCTAGATGACTGATCAACGCATCTTTATGTGCTCTTGATATCATAAAACTGTCCCAATTTCAAAGGGGAAATCAAACGGAATTATCTAGTCTTGGAAGTAAGAAAATATAATGATGCTCTAAAAATCGATATGCTACGTTTTTATTGCTGTTTTAAAAGCTGCTGTACGAGTGCAGTGACCACTCTTCCCTTTCCGTTGCAATCTGTCTCAGTGATGTATTGCCGTGTTTGGAAATTTTGTTAACAAATGTTGTGCTTATGAGTAGAAAAAATAACATCCCGCCCCTTTCGGTTCACAGAGTACCCATTTATATCAAGCCAGGATTTCCCGAGTGTTTTTGCATGTGATATGATTATTAGGAAAATATGATTGACAAGTTACAATTACTTTCGGTTAAACTTATCCGCCATCGAGACATGCTGCGGGTTTTTGTAGTTTAAAACCTTAACTGTCTTATTCTTCGATAACGGAAACATAACGTTGGATATAAAAACTTTTGCACAATGTAGAATGTCGCAGAAAGGTGTTATTCTCAAAAGGTATGTAGTGGTATTGAGGAACCATAATGGTGTTGTTCACTGTTGTCATTAAGAACCGTTAGAGCCATGAAAATGGCAAATTTGTTGGGCACAAAACGCTTCCGTGGTCATCGTATTGCTCGTCATATGGATCAGCTATTTTCTTGCTTAACATTATCTTTGCACCACACGCACGCACACACACACACACACACACACACACACACACACACACACACACAAACACACACACACACACACACACACATATATATATGTATATATATATATATATATATATATATATATATACTATATGTTATCCAGTTTTACATTTAAATTTTTTTACAAGAAAAGATGACGTTTGGTAAAATGTTTTCATATTAATAATGTAACAAATAAGCTGATCTCTACGTATATAACCACTACCTCGCAGATCAGAACACACTTCTCTAATCATCTGAACAGGGGTACACATTTTCTGCCCTCTTCAGCAAGTACATCACAGTAATCAACTGGACCCTGGCTGTATCGTTGTTTGCCATGACTGGGGAGTACAAA
Source organism: Hermodice carunculata (assembly GCA_964020975.1). Lineage (NCBI taxonomy): Eukaryota > Metazoa > Annelida > Polychaeta > Eunicida > Amphinomidae > Hermodice > Hermodice carunculata. The sequence goes on from OZ026623.1 coordinate 68,400,331, forward strand.
CCAAGGATCATTTGAAAGTTGGCTGCACTATTTCTGGATGCGATGCAAGTACAGCACCTACAGTGATCATCTGAACGCTGGTCGTGCAATGGTACATATTCTCCTGGATGCCAGCACTGTTCACAAGTACCACAATTGATAATACATGGAAGTGGAGAAACCTGGGATGTTAACAAACTCGACTCTCCGTATATTGACCAGCGGTTGTTGAGAGGATATGGTGTGTCAGGAAAATGTTGCCTCTGAACCAGTGCTGCCACCTACGAGAACATTCCTTCCGAACATACAGCTAATTGATCAGCTACACGTGGGACTTTTTTTTTTTTTGTAGGAAATAGCAAGGCAATCAGCTGATCGGTGGCTCGGCGATTGTTACAGTATTCAGCTAGAACATCACGGCTATCAACTGCACTGCGGCTGCTAAATCCCTGCTCTGCTCGTCAAGTGGTACACAGCGGTGGTGGTAAGGACAACAGGTCACAATTTACTCCTTGCAAAGACCATGACAATCAATTAAATAATCGGACTGGACGTTTCGGCTTGCTCTGATGATAAATGGTAGGAAATACGAACTTGATCGCACATATAAGCACAACCACATTGCACCGGAGAACGACAGGAGGACTTGCCATCGCTGCAAGGGATAACTAGGATCAACCAGACATTTGTGGAGGCCAATCTTACGGGCGGTCGAGCGATTCCCCACGTCTTCCGGTCATTCCGCTACCACCATTCCGCTTGGAGTGGTCCAGCAACCCAGCAAGATACACCTATTAAATGAAGTATTATATCCGTGCACAAAAGCAGAAAATGATTTAACTAGAAGTTAAAATACCTGGAAACACATTGGCCACCATCACCAAATGAGCGGGGACAATTGACAGTTCCCCGGGTGAAATACTGATGGCTCCCGGTACCTTCAGATACATGTACAGTCTCAATTGAGGAACTTCCTTGCGTTTGTACACAATCGCAATCCGCATCTCTAGACCCATTTTTATGGAATCTTTGACCGAAGGAGATAATGCATAGCCCAATTCTTAGTTACTTGAGTAATATATATCGATTCCTTTTAATGTCCCATCTAGCCAATACATTGCCTGCGAAGCGACCTTTAGCGGATATTAATTCTGAAACGAGAACAAAGTCTGTCTCGCAGATTAGCCTGCACAGGAGTTGATTGGCAAGAGTTGCTGACAACGATTACATGTATCTGATGTCGATCACATGGATTGACGCTATTGGTTTGTTGTATCTTTGGAATCGTAAATACATAATTACCTTTAAAATTAAAGCAGACTAGGGTCTACACCTAGACATTGCTCAAGACTATCAGTTTAAGGACCAACGTTGAAAGAGAATCAGTTCAGCAGTGAATCTATGTTAGGTAATATTTATGTAAAATAATGAGCAAACTAGAAATCGAAGCAGACGACATTCAAACATGGCGGGGATTGGATTTGGTGTGTTACGCGCCAAAATTGCAATACAGCGAGTTACGCATTTTGCATCTATCGTTTTCTTCCTTTCTGAAGACATTATGGTTTTCATCTAGAAATGACTCCCAACTTTATCAGTTACATAGCGTGACAACAGCAGCTTTCTGAAATAATACACTTACCAAACAGTATATTATTGTAACTATAATTAGGCTCAAGATGCCAGGAAGTAAGATCGATATTGACAGCAAGCCACATGTGCCGAGCGTAGAAAGACTAACCATAATATCATGAGGAGGAGCAGCATCAGAAGGTTCCTGCTGCCTGCCAATTAGAGATCACAGCAGTGTGCAGAACTACTCGTGTTTAGAGCCATCCTTATTTATAACACTACTGTCCATCAGGAGGCAAGACAAGTTTGTTTCAGACCCTCACCGGCCCCTGCAATCGAACATGTGCAACATAATACATTAGTACATGCATGTACACACACACGCGTGCGCGCGCCCCAGACAGAAAGACAAACAGACAGACAGACACACACACACACACACATATAAATATATATATATATATATATATATATATATATATATATATATATATATATATATATGTATATATATATATATATATATATATATATATGTATATATATATACCTGCTATTGCTGTCTTGACCTTCTACATTATTGAATCAACCCAAAATACACCTGCTGACGGCTCCGCATATCACATTTCAATTTCAAAATAAAGAGATTTTTGAACGCTTCTGTTAGGTAGTGATTCGCAAATGTTAAAAAAAATAAGTAAAGTTGCTCCTATTTACAAAGAAAGGGGACACACAGGTACAAAGAACACCACCTTCAAAACAAGCAAACAGACAACCAAACCAAAACCAAACCAAACAAAGACAGAACAAAGCAAAAATAAAAAAGATGCACCCTCCTAAACAGACATATAATATGTCTTTCGCAAGACAATATGGCTGAATCAAACGCTTTCCTTTGCATAGATTTGTCGATTTTTTTAACATTAAAATGTTCTCCTTCAACATTTTACAAGCGGATGCTCTTGAGCAATGAGAGAGGGACAGAACACATGAACAAATATGATGTCATTTATGTACTTCTTGTGCTGGTGGTCCCATGGCAGCGTAATAAGGTCTTCCTGGGCTGATAATGCTTCATTTTCTTTTCTTTTTTTCTGACGATTTGGCCTCTCTGTTATTCTCTCCTTCCTTTATCTTGGTTGCCTTCCCTTTCCTTTCCTGTTTTTTTCTCATTCCTTCTTTCTCTCTTTTTTCGCTTTCAACTGCTTCTTTTCTTTCGTTTACATTTTCGACGTCACTGTCAGTTTCATAAACTCCCTCACTTTCTTGTTTGATCTTAAAGGCCCTTTAATGTTTTTTAATTTTCATTTCTTTGATGCACGTGTCATTTGGGTGGCAGTGTAGTATTCATGTGACTTTTTTTCAAATGACAAAGGGGTACATTTGAGTACAGATCGGAGTGTGTTTGCAATGTCGTTCGCTGACCACGGGTTAAGGCTATCTCACTGAAACCGTTCACCTGCCACTCCTGCTTGCAAACAGAGTCTGATAGATCAGCCCATCAAGGATTATTGGTTTGCTTCCCACACAGAGTAACGTCGTGTTTAGTTTTTACACTCCTACTGGAGAGTACACCGAAGTTAGTCTGTTTAGCACAGAATTTATAAGTATGGCGCGGACGTGAGTCTCTACAGTGATTATAGTCTTTGCAGTTCTCTTTACTAAATTATGGAGCGGCTTGTGGGAAACTGGGAGGTCGGTCCTATCCATTTCATAATTATCCCAGTCGGTGCTGTATTTAGACATATAACTACAACCGGGCATATACTCTGTCGGAGTTATTGAACTTGCTAATGTTTAAGATAGACAGTAACATTTGTCATTTAGGAAGAACGTATAACAACGGCTTCAAAAAGATAGCAGTTAAAATGGTAGTAGCTTTCATTTATTTCTTATAGTTGGCCTGACTGTTTTTGGTTCAATTTACTGCCTTTAAAAGGCTACGAAATCAATATACTAGAATCACGGTAGGAGGGTTTTTCTTGTTGTGCTTTAGATATAGGTTATTTTGTCAGAGATGCATCAGTTGACATAATTTTGTATAGCTGGACCTCTTCTTGTGACCCGGTTCTGCCAACCTTGACCTGAATATTCACCCAGGCTTGCTGCAATTTTATCATTTTTCATTTTGCGTTTTCAATAAAAAATGTTATACACACCAGGAGTTGTATGAAGACGACAGACATAGTTGAAAATATATCCTAGTTTTGTCTCATGCAAGTTAGTAGGTCTCCTTTTGAAAAAGACGGCACAGTAATTCCCGTACACCTTACTTTGTCTGTTGACTGTCTCCTTCGCAAATATTGACAGGCAGTAAAAACGTTGGCGGTGGTAGATTTACAGGTCAGCAAACCGGACATGATGCGCAGTTTGTGTTACGACCGATAACACCAAAACAGAAGCTTATCGATAGCACTTTTTGGCAACGGACCGGCCCAATTTATCGTAACGCCTTGAATGTATGGTAACACCTTTATAAATGGCGACAGGGTTTAATGGTTGCTTTAATCTGGCTAAAATCGATGTTCTCATACTTAGTGAGGAGATTGGTCATGACATGTAGCACTTTGCGCATCTTCTGCTTCTTTCTGTATAACAATATATATATATATATATATATATATATATATATATATATATATATATATATATATATATATATATATATATATATATATATATATATACATATCAAACTCATGCATGAAAAATTTAAAGTAACATACGCCAATATCCGTTCATATGAACGGAGACTAAGATCATAAATTTGAAATCGGAGTCCTCGGAAAAACGCTTTAAAGTTGTCGGTCAATATCGGTAGCAGACAGATGACAAAAATACACAGCTTAACTCTGTGACATATTTGTCCAACTCCATGGAATCATATATTGAAACATTTGAGTTCTTATCACAGGATTTTTGAAATTCAAAAACAGTAATTTACAATGGAACTCTACGTGTAAAAATAAACGTTATGCTTCTAATTGAAAATAAGCGTTGATGGCAAAAATACATAGAAAGCTTACTTGCAAATATACCTATATATATATATATATATATATATATATATATATATATATATATATATATATATATATATATATATGATATATTGTGTCCATATTTGTTTCACATAGATTTTGCCTCTACCGCTGCGCATCAGAATTTTGGTGTCCTGACCTGTTAAAGACATCCTGACACAAATACACATAAGTTGAACCAAATAAAAAGCAATGTGCCCGATATTCAACAAGCTGCACATGACAATTTTCTGCCAAACGGATCATTCTTGAAAACAGAAAAGACTGAACGGGATTCATTCTGCTTTGAAACCATACACACTCAACTTCTCCTTTTTATTCCGAAATAGATTAGCCACATTGTTGTGCTATATATTTGAATAGTTTCTTCTGTTCTGGAACCTATGTATAGTTCATACAAAAGCTAGCGATACAAACAACACAGGAGCTGAACGATGCAAAGTGTAATCCAGAAAAAAAAACTTCGTTAAAAGCTATATATTAAAGTTAGAGAATACGATGATATAATTTTAAGACGATTCAATATTTTTGTGAATTCAAAAAGGAATCGTTGAGGCACCATTATATAAAGGGAGAAAATATTGACAAGTCATCCATAGGTAAAAAGGATGACATTAGCTAAGTGGTTATTCAATGACGACAAAATGACATGTCCCAGCCATCCCGTCCACCAAAATACGGAACCATATGATTATCTGTCACCATCAAAAATAGACCCTAATTGACAGGTTCAGCGTCTAAAATAAATAGTATTGTTTAGTTTAACTCAGGTTTGCAAAAATTCAATTAAGCGCAAACCGTAAGTTGGTAACCCTTTTTGATTCGCGTAAGCAATTTTGAAAGTGCCGTGTCTCTTATTGCCATAGTTGCGTCACCATTTTTTAAATGGGTCATGTAACCAATAAAGCGCACAACCTGTGTGTAAACGAACTGTGCGAAATTGAAACAAACTTGACATTTAGACATAAGACGAGTTCAGCAGCGTATGGCGCTGCGAAAGAAAAAAAAGCAGAAAACAAAAAAAAAAAAAAAAAAACAAAAAAAAACAAGAAAAAACAAACCCCAAAACAAACAAACAAACAAAACAAACAAAAAAGAAAACAAAACAAAAAACCCCAACGTTCCGTCAACCCGGCGTCTGCATGTGTGTCTGCAGGATTTTACTCTGATATTTTCTGAGCGACTTAACTGATATTTCTTTTTTTTTTTTTCAGAATTATACATATAAAATAAGCAACGTCATAGTACCGATTCACTTGCCATCTGTACGAAAGAAAACATAAACAGAGTTTTTTTTATAGGGTGATGGTGCCACGCTGTTAAACGGTCTTGCAGAAGATTAAATGACAGCTCTGCTTCTTTAACCTTTCTATTTTTTATTATGTTCCTTCAAAGACCAGCAGGACTTTTTTGTTTCTTGACAGGAACATGAAATGAGGCGATCGATTCACAACAATTTTTGTTTACCCTTCATTTAGAGGACAATATTTGCAACTTTGAATAAAATTAGCATTTTTATATTTTTTTAAATATTTTGTAAAACTTACAAAAATACGTGATTTTGATGCTACTTTAAAGGGCAACGAATGTGGTTCGAAGACATTGAATTTTTTGAGTCACTGATAATATTAGAGGGATAGATTTTCCGGGGAGAGCTTCAAAAATATTAATTTCAAATAAAAAATTTAAATGCAGACAACGTTATTGTCACGAACGACAAAGAATAAACAAAACATGGCTGTTAAGTGTACACACCATTGGTGTCTTTCCAAAATTGTGCACACAGCTTTAACTTTATAGGAGCTAATTTTCATCGAAGTTTAGACCCTAATATAATTCATATCAATTATTACATTATCCATATATTTTATAATATTACATATGGATAAGAACATATACTTCTAAAATATTTTCCACATTCTCGTTTTTGCAGGAAATGCATATTTTATAGGCGTTTCAAACACAAAATAAGATATGAATAAATAATCTCACAAAGAGACCTACTAACCTTTACTGGACCGCTCCATTTAATATATATATATATATATATATATATATATATATATATATATATATATATATGTATATATGGTGAGTAAAAAAGTTATTATACGACTGTAAAATTTTCTTAGAGGATGACATTTACGTGGTTTTTCACCATTGTTTCGCTTACACCATATTATTGTTAATATGACACATGTGAGAGCAGTTCTGAATCAAATGAGACTCCATCCAAGATATAATCTGAAATGATAATAATAATTCAAGGAAATGAAATAAAGTTGAAAATAGAAAGTTATTTATATAACATATAATGAACACAGATACTGATGATATACGTAACATTGGCCGTGGAGGACTTGTGTGTATTTGTGTGCGTATTGGATAAAGCAGGCACCATTGCTAGCGGGCTATCTCGTTGTGTTTTGCACAGTTGCATTATTTTTGATGCCTGGACAGCAACTAGGTGTGCGACTGACTATTCCTATGCAGAAGCAACCTACTCCGCATACGTCGACTGGCTACTTAGGTTACAAATTCCCAAAAGGCACCTACCAGAACTTCATATGGATGATATGTCGCAGCCCAAGGAGGGCAACCAATCAACTTCTTCTTTTGATCAATTAATCAAGCGTCGAAAGTGTAAATTACTGCTTTTAGGGTGCTTCATGTTTAGGACATCAAGTTGCGTGTACGTCTTTGTGGCGGCATTTGCACTCACTTATCGGATTTGAGACTCTACAGGTGTGTTGAGAGAGTGGCTATTGATGAACTCAGACATGTATATTTTGATAATGCTGTGACCCGCATGGGTTTCCTACAGCCCAAGCGCCTACTGCTGGGCTACCTCATGAAATATTCAAGATAACAAGCGCTCCTTTCTTTTCTTTCCTTTTCTATCAGGAGATTGAAAAAGGATTGCATTTGCAAATATGTAAATTGTGGGTTCGCATACCAGAAACGTACCTCATTTTTGTGTGGCTTTAGCCTTGCTAAACTAATTAAGGGCCTTGGAGATCCATTTTAACACCTGCTGTGAAACAGAGAAAAGAGTATTGCGACTGTTCTGAAGGGATGGCTGGATTTTATAATTGATGTCTCAGAAATGCTTACAGATATATTTTGTTTCTTATTCTATGAAGCAAAAATATCCGCCCGTTGCGAACAATTGTTCAAATTCACTATACGTTTTGTATTTAGCATAAAAACTGTGACCTAGATTTAATTTTTCCCTTGTTTTCTGTTTGGAATATATTTAATTCACATTGAAGGTCACCATGACATTCGGTTCCGCGGCGAGCTGTCCGTGACGTCAGGAACTGTACCAGGGAGGCGCCCTGTGGAACCATAAATCAAATGAAAGCAAGCTTCAGAACGGTGGGATGTTTGTGTGTGCAGTTATTTAATCCACCGTTTGTGGTTTCCTATCTCGACAAAGAAAGAAAGTCATATTTGATAATAACTTCGCACTCAAACCCTGAGTAGCTTGGTCCAGCAGGTAAAGTTTTTTTAGGAATGGTTCTGGGATGTCTGGTGCATTTGGAGTTAAATACCATGGACAATGTTAGTAGTCTACAGATAATACAATAAACAGTAAAACAAAAATAAAAATAATAATAAAAAAAAAAAAAAAGAAAAAAAAGAAAGAAGAATTTAAAGGTCATACCACAACCCCATGCAATGGCCCTCCCAGAAGACCAGCAGTTTGGACATCTCGGGCAATTCATATATGTGTACCAAATAAATACTCTTATGTTCCCTGCAAGCAATTGAGGACTTTTTGGAAAAAAATTACGGATGCTCATTTGGAAACAGATGGTCCTGTGTGTTAAATGTCCTGTGCTTTAAAATATGTTTAAACCAAGTGTCCGGTGACTGGCCCCGCTAATTGCACCACCATTTAGAAAAAAATAAACAGCAAAAGAATTCACTATAATCAAAGATTTTGACTTTATATTGTAGCAACTAAAATATTGCGGGAAATATTAAAAACGATCGCCAATGCGAATTTCAAGAAAAGTTAGTGGACGACACTCGATACAGGGAGTTCGCCTTCTGCATTCATCTTGTTCAGTTACATTGGCAACAAGAATCAATAACATATTTGATAATCACCTCTCTAAAATAAATAAATAAATAAATAAATAAATAAATAAATAAATAAATAAATAAATAAATAAATGAATAAATAAATAAATAAATGAATGAATGAATGAAAGAATGAGTGAATGAATGAATGAAAGAATAAATAAATAAATAAATAAATAAATAAATAAATAAATAAATAAATAAATAAATAAATAAATAAATAAATAATAAATAAACAAACAAACTTTAAAGCCTCTCAATAATAACAAAGATAGCAAAATTCTTTGTAAGCAAAACCGCAAACATTACTCCTTCCCACTGTTTTTCATTTTCCTACAAATTTGAATTTAACCTGCACATATTTCTGTATTGAACCGAAATAATTTCATCAACTCTAAATTTTATGGGTTTTTTTCCTGTGTTTAATCAGGAGGAGAAAAAAAGCGGTGGATATTTGCATATTAATGATGATGTTTTTATAACAGAGAGGTGTTTAGATTCATGTCCTGTCATGTAGGGTCGGCCAGATGTATCAACTTACATCATCAACACAACTGTGAATCATCACGTGACATTTTCCTACTGTGGAATATACTTCTGATACTTCAAACTTGTAAAACATTAACACTAAAATTCATAATTACTTCCCAACTTGTCGTGAAATCTTTGAAAATCTGCCGCGAAAAAATCGTGTGTGTGTGTGTGGGGGGGGGGGGTGATGGTTGTATTTTTCAGGCCGAATACGTAGCAAAAAACGCTCATTATCATTTATTTCCTCTCTGTCTAGTGGAAAACAGCAGGACTTGACTAATAAACAGAGCCGTCTCTAAATATTTGTTCATCTTTAGTTCATCATTTTGTGTCTTCAGTTTCACGATCCTTGTAATGAATACCTTGTTGCTAGTCATTTGCATTTAGGCTATTTCTATTCCTCCTGCACGCAAGGTATAAAGATAATGGGGCATGTGGCCCATTGGTAGCGCTACAGGCGACTTCATCCTGGTTTCCACCTGTTGCAGGTGGCAACACCTGGGGGATAAACAAAACCTTCCTCACTGATTGGTTGAAAATGTCATGTGATACGCGGAGTAGGTGTCACCGCCATTTTCGAGAAAGCAACGACTTCGTTAACCCTTAAAATGCTAATTTCTACACGGAGTCAAAATGTTCGTACGACACATTTTGGGTGCTCAAAATGTGGGGAGGTAAGTGGTGACCTATACCATGCATTTTCTCGGAATTGCCAAAATCTGAGCAAAACAGACTTGCACTACTCGTATCAGAGGCATAACCAGGAGGAATTTCAGTGTGCTATTGTTATAACAATACAGATAATGGTGGCTATTGTCGTGACTACCGCGCGAAGGATTAATACTTGTATATTTATCTGTGTATACAAACACCGTATATAGTGTACATAACAATCCACTGCGCTTTGTTTTTTGGCAACATCAACCAGTTTAGACAAAAATACAATAAAATAAAATAAAAATAAATTAAATAAATGAGGACTTCACTCAAATTATATACCGTAGATCACTTTCATGTATTCTTGGTGTTGGCTATCCTTTTTAAGGAAGTACTATCTACTTATCTAGGAGTAGTTTCAAATAAGCACGTGTGACTGATGACATTACATCTATTTGCATGGCATGCATGATGTAGGTCATGTGTCTGTAATGACTTAACCCCATGAGATCGGTATTTTTCATCAGCGCACTTTGGACTCACATTAATCAGTGTGCGCCGAGGATTCTTTTATTGGGAACATTTCATTTATATAACAAATGGCAAGAATTAATTCAGAACGAGAAGCGACGATATATACGAGACCACGTGCTTTACATTTTAACCGATAAATGTGTAGGCCGTTATATCGTCGTTATGACAATGAAATTATTATAGAAAATGTGACTAAAAAATGAAGATAATGGTTGAAATAAGGTATTAAATTTGGCCACCGCCTACTTTGTAAAAATAAAATCACCTTTAAAAATAATATTGATGACAAATTTCCATTAACAACCGTGACTTTTATCTGGCCTCCATTGCTAATGCTCTCTGCTATGTTATAATGCTAATTTTATCAAACGTCTGTCCTTGACGTTAGAGAACACGAAACTAACATATGACAACAAACACTGATAAAATGATAAGGCCAGTACAAATGGACACGGGGAATTACACCATTAAAAACACGTTCAGTTCTCATATAGTCACTGAGAATGGATACTTGTCTACCTTAGGTAAATTTATAATAGTCAGTGAGAATGATACCTGTCTTCCATAGGTAAATTTAGGAGTCACTTTTCCGGTTTATATTTAGTTTTACCTCTTCACGCAGGCACGTATGGAGCAAGAAACGTCTACTATTGACCTTGGCCGTCTGCTTGCTTTGTGTTTTTATAACAGGTATTGTCTGATATCGTCTGCTTCAGAGTTCATACTTAATTTTGCACTTCCATGAACCACTCCAATCTAATAGGCACAGTAAGTCCCACAAATTTATATTAGGGGGAAACTTGTTTCCTCGGCGTGCTTTATATAAGGATTGAATGTGCTCTCCCACAACGAAATGGCTATCGCAAGCCTCAGAAAAGCACAAAGCACAAAACAAAGTGTCATTCTAAAGAATACCTGACTTTTACGACGAATGTTAATTACATAATGAATGTACAAGTGTTAAATTTAAGACAATCAAGGTTGAAATATGTCATACTAAGACGACCAATTAATAAAATTAAGGCAGAGGAAATGTTTTACAAAAATTTAACTTCCTTATCTGGGTTCCATTTCATGCTCTTTGTCAACAATACCGGAAATATGTATATATATATATATATATATATATATATATATATATATATATATATATATATATATATATATATATATATATATATATATATATATATATATATACATATATATATATATGTATGTATATTATATGTATATGATAAACTTTGTTATTGTTATTATTGCATTTAAAGGGGTGCATTATAGACCCATTTGTGTGAGAATCGAAGAGTGATTGCGTGCCCACAAGATATAATTTCATCAGTCTGGTTTTTTGGACATATTTTCAGTGTTGCCCGTTCAGCTGTGCACCAAGCAGCAAACTACTATAGATTGGACACTGGATTATGAAAGAAAGAGTACAGCTCATGTATAAATGTGATCTTCTACAGAAGTGAGGAAGTGTATGGAGTAAATATAAACTCAACTGAAATAGTGTTAGTAGGGAAAATTGTAAAGCCAGGAAAAGATATTTTGAGACAGTCTAGGATGGAGCAAGAAATCCACGAAAAATATGGAAGTCAATAAGAAAAGTTTCCCGCCCAAGAGAATAACCGTGCTATTCCTTCAGATATATCTGCCGAAGATTTCAATGTTAATTTTCTGACTTTTGACACGAAGTCGGGGCTCAGGTATCACATACTAGGGTCTTTTTTTTAAGGAAGGCTCCAAAAAGTATGTATTACTTTTAAATTTTGCATTACTCCTGACAGTGATGTGCTTACGTCACTACAATCACTTCCACGCTAGAGCTATTCTGACGTTCTGAGTTTAGACACATGTTAATCTGCGCTTGGTGCTAGTGAACTTTCACTTTCATTAATACACCCGTATATCTCGCCATATAAAGCAACAATACCGTCTGATTGGATACTGGGAAGAGTTACTCCGATTTTTTAGAAATAGTGGTTCACAAAATGAGTTGTCAAATTATCGACCTCTGTCTGTTGTTGAACATGCTGCCACAATTATAGGAGGACAGGGCTTTGGTATCCAACACGTGGATCTGATGCAAATTATGAGATATCCTCGAACCCGTAAATAAAATTTACGCAAACCATGAAACACCCGCGACACGTTAACATTTATTCTGTCAAACGTGAATAGTTTATCCCATGAAACGTGAAACTGTCTCTGGCGATACATTATATGCAAAACGGGAAACATGCAGATATTGTCGACACTGGCATTTAAAATGTGTCCTACAGTATTGTTAGGCAATCCATGAAAGTTCGTGATTGTGCATATTAATTGATTATTTTCTACTGTGTGATGGAAGTGTAACTTTATGTCAGGAAGTGACATATTTTGTGATGTTTGCCGTTATCATCATGTAGATTTGTTAAGTCCTGACAAGTCAGTTTATTTGAAGTATTATTCCACCCAACTCTATTTACACAGGGTAGTTGATGGTTGGCTTGACAATGCGAATGACACGCCCTGATCACAGGAGTTTGTTCACTGGACTTACGCAAATGTTCCAACACCATAAAATCATAAGATACTATTGGAAAAGGTCGACTTTTACGGGATAAGGGATAACGAACTTGCTTGGTTTGGGTCCAATTTTAGCAGTCCACCCATAAATTTTCAAGCCGAATGGAGCAAATTTGACCCCCCCCCCCCACACACACACAAAGTAACAATGGCGACGGTACCCCACGGTTCTGTCTGTCCGCTGGCCCATGATGCTTGTAGTTTACATCAATGATCTGTCCCGGAATCTAGAGGGTGCCGTTTGTAAGAAATTCATATATGATATAATACTCTACTGAACAGGTGACACGATTCAAATGGTGAACATAAGAGTAACTTTGCCTGAATAATGAGATGTCTAATCAATTCATGGTAAAGGGAGTAAGAATCAGGGAAATCCTGATACTGTTCTCAACGGAAGAATTTTGAACAGGTCGCACCGGTTGAGTACTTAGGGATTAAAATTCACGACATTCTCACGTGAAAAACACCTGCACAAAACAGTTGTTAAAAAGGCCAACCACAACGGGTTGGTCTACGGAGAATTGCAAAGAAAGTTAATAAATGCATTAAATACACTTGATAAATCAATAATGGAATCTACCATAGCCTTCTCTAGTACGGTGTGCATGGTTTGGGGAACCTGCCCTGAGGACTCCATTGACTATGCCGTACTGTGGGCTTTGCCGGACACATTGTTTTAGTTGAAGTGGGGTGCTTTAATAATGTTCCAGATTCACCAATATCATGAAACCCATGCATGACTAACATCTTCTTTTGCTGTCAACTCAGCTGGCTGACAACCAAACAGAGGCTGGTCTACCGTGTCTCTTTTTATCTTAGGCGCAAATGATATATATTTTGACGAAAACTACAGTCTGTATGTTGATGAAATATTTATTTCAAAGGCTGAGAGGACCAGTTTGAAACCATAAGTTGCCTTTTATGAGTGGCTGCCTGTCTGAAGCATGAGTGAAATTTATTTCTTTACATTGGTATTTGAAGATAAATGTTCATGTTTTGGTAACTCTAGAACATCAGCTTTTTGCTATTTTTGACTTTGCTCTCATTGTTGGGTTGATTTTTTTAAATGTAAGCTATGTTTTTTCTGACCTCATATATTAATATGCTCCAGGAATTACCAATTCATAAAGCAATAATTATTTTGAATAATTTTGGTCTAATTAATTTACGCGCGGAGGAACTATTCAGGAAAATAGCGCGGACTGATTTTTAAACAAAGCCATAATTTTCGCATAGCATGATTAAAGTACAAATGTTTAAATGAACAGGTTTCACCATACATGTATCCCATACAATATTACTCCACAAAAAATTGTTTTAATTTGTGATTTCTCGGTTATGATACAAGGCTCTTTTAGTACTATTTTTTGAAGAGTTTTACGGAAAGATCATTTAATTACAGAAGTTCTACCTTATGAAACAGTCTTCTGTCAAACGTCTGAGAACAAAAGCATATAAGCCTGCCCTAAAAAAACCCACTCTCTAAATTTAGTATCCCGATGACAGTATGACCGGCTCAGGGTGAACATTGATTATCAACAGTGTGATTATTCCGCTCACGAACTTTTATGACATTTATGAACTTTCACTAATGGAATTTGATAACATATGGCTTTTTTATGGTCATTTTAATATTTTATTACGCCATCGTAACTTATTAATTTTTAAAGTTGATTCTCTTACTGTATTTCTATACTGTACTTTTGACAAAACCACGTATACATTCTCTGGCCATTTCGTAAGATCAGCCATTACTGAATATGCTTACCCAGCATAAATATGTTATTAGATAAAATAGACAAATAGTTTGGACGTTTCATGACAGTTAGAGTCATGACTATTATTGTTTCCTACAAAGCAGTTTATTATACAGCCATTTGTTTTACATGATTGTGAATAAATTACGTTTCGTTTTGACTTATCGTGTCACTTTCGATGGTACAAATATAGGTGTGCACTTCCTACCCTTTTGTTTGATGAAGTAAACCAAAGGACTTTGACAAAACCATGAATATTATACACAGTCAAAGTGGTAAAACCCGTCTGGCATGTCCAAATATTTAATGATAGACATCGGAGACTTTCGTTACAGTACGCATGTAATGAAGATGCCAAGCAATTAAATCTTTTTGCGAGTTCCAAGAATACAATTCAATCGGATTTCCTTGTGCTTTCAACCAGAATACCACGAACTTTTCATATGTCATTAGCAGGATAATCATTACCCTTTTAAATATTTGCAAATCAGTTAAAATGCAAATATTGTTGTCTTCTAAATATCATATATATATATATATATATATATATATATATATATATATATATATATATATTACATATACGCGTGCAAGTAAGATGTCAAGAAATTAGATTATTTTATTAGTTCCAAGAATACAAATGAAATTGATTTTCTTGTACGTTCAACTAGAATGCCACTTACTTTTCGTATGTCCCTAGCAGGATAATCATTACCCTTGAAAATATATACAAAAATATTACAGTCTTCTAAATAAGATAATCATATATATATATATATATATATATATATATATATATATATATATATATATATATATATATATATATATATATATATATATATATATATATATATATATATGTGTGTGTGTATATGTATCATATCCCGGTTTAGGGATTTCTGGTTCTGGAAGTAAAAGACCACTAAAAGAAGAAGGATGAGTGTACCATGAAAAACTGAATTTAATATCATAACTACAATGAATATCAGAAGATCGAATAGTCACGCATTACTGATGGGTTACATAACACAGCCATATCGCCCAACAATAACATAGAGTGTACCAGGAAATTTGTCGGCAAGTTCCAGGATCAGCCCCAATAATGCATTCACGGCTCTCTACTGAGAAGGCTGTCCTGATACAACGACTAGCGAAGCGATACAGCTTTTGAATCGCTGGTTGAGGACATCAGCCCAACACACTTGAAGATCAAACGCAAGTTCTTCGATGGAAGTGGGTGGATATTGCTGCCTGTATACTGCACGACCAAGCATGTCCCAAACAAGGCCTGAGAAGTTTCGATCTGGATTTGAGGCTGGCCTCTGCATGTAACATGCTTTTTCTTATGATCGTGCAAATACCTGACGTTTCTAACCCCGTGTGGCAGTGCGATATCACCTTGTGCGGTTAATCCAATGTCTACAGAAGCAAGATTACGGGGCACAGCAACTGACTGTACAATATCATAATAGTGTCATCAATGATCTCAAGAGATGACTTGCGGTGCCTAAATATAGAACCCCACATTGTCAATGAGCCTCCTCGAAATCTATCCACAATAGCAAACGCGCTCAGCATCAAACCTGATTTTTCTTGGCCTCCACACTTTTACTCTCCAATCATGGAACCTTAGAAAAAAGCGTGACTCATCGCTGAAAGTGACGCTTCTTCGCTGATTTGAATTCCATGATCTGTGATTTCTGCACCATTCCAGTCTCCTTGCTCTGCTGTTGTCACTCATGATTGGAAAGGCAGACAGCTTGTGCCATTCAAGTCCTTCACATTTCCACCTATTCCTTGCAATTCGAGAAGACACACTGACACCTACAGTGTCAAAGAAGTAGCATCCATTATTTGGACTTGCGCGAAACTGATTTCGCTCACGTAATTCAGTAACAAGTCGTCCTATCCGTTATAATAGGACGCACAGTTTCCTTTTTCCTGTGTCAGTGTGTCTGTTTCTTGTTCTAGACTGTGGACGTGTAAGTCCACCAGCGTCAAAGGAGCACCGACAATATATATGTTTGTGACCACGGGTCTCAAACCAGCAACCTTCGGCACCCATCACCCAGCCGGAAATGGGAAAAGCACATGCCAAATGCACCAATTCGCTATTCTTAAAAAAATGGTTCAATGGAGGCCGGTATGCGTGATAGCCATAATAGACATGGGCCTGTTCAACGTATTTACCACACACAGTCACATGTATGTGTAAGTATATATATATATACATATATTATTCTTATACATATGCATATATGTGATGGTGTGGCGTGCAAGGCATTACTGTACCAGCATATACCAGGTTTCGTTGGTAGAGTGGCCCCCTTGAAAGACGGCAACCACAACACTCTGCTGAAATATTTAGAATTACACTTGGTTTGCATCGCTAAATTTTCCAGATAAGGAAAATGAAATATGTGTTATGTGCCACCGATCATCGCTGAAAATGCAAGTTACTTGCGTCCCAAAAGCCACCATGCGTTCTGGTTTGATCTACATGTGCATGAGCACTGTAACATGATATTATTAGTAAAGTCAAGTCGTTTTGCTACCTTTTCGGGACGCGGTGGAATATTGCATATTCAAACTCTGTAAAGGCGTGAAGAGGAGTCCAGAAGATACAAAAAAAATGAAAGGGCTGTCTTATTGTGTTTATTCCATGCGAACTTTTACATAAAAGCTAAAATGTAAAAGCAGCCTAGCTGCACATCATGACTAAGAACTACAAAGTTGGTGACATTGCATGCAGTACCAGTGACACACTGGTGTTTTTGGAATACATATGTATGGCTTAGTGGCCATATTTACGTCATATCCGTAAAGGACGTGGCTGCACCCTCAGTGGACCATCATTTGCAGCTTCGACTAATGATTCACAGTAATATGCAGCAAATTTGTCACCTTAATCGCGACTTTTGTGAAGTTCACATCCAGTGAGGTCATGACTCGCTTAACCAATTTCATAGGAAATTTGTCCATTTCAGATCGGATATGCTTTCCCAAAAGGACATGTCAGCCAATATTTCATGTCAATGGAACCACAACTACAAGCGTTCTGGTTACTGGGCATGCGGCTGCACCATTACAGGTACAAGTAATTTATACTTCTGGTCCAATTGTCACATATTTTCTGTCCCCATGGACCAATGAGATATAAGCTTAGATGACGCAATTGGCCGCAGAACACCAGTGGTCAAGACGTTCACCTCTTATAGCCTCCCAGTCAATCAGGTTAGACAGGAGGTGTACCATAACCTCTCTTGTCGGTGGTGCCCTCTGTTGGTTCAGATATTCTGAGCGTATGCCATTGCCCTGTATTATGATTGATCTTAGAGTTCAGATGATGAGTGTTAATGATAAATAAGATTGTATTTGAGTGTGTGGGGAATTGTGATAATATTACTTAAGGAAATGCCCCTTTCACACGTGCCACATAGAGTTAGTATGTGATGGATCCATGCGATGCTCAAATACTCAGCTACAAATTAAAATACATTTACACCTACATATCAACATACTTGAAGGTAAAAATACAATGGCGACACGGATCTTATATTATCTTCAAATGGTATGTACAAGCTCAACAGATCCGAGAACTAGTAGATCAAGATACATACTTCAAAACACCTGTCCTTGGTGATAAAATGAGATAATACTTTGCACAGTATCATTATACAAGACGCAACTAAGCAGTATGTGACCTGGCAGTTGATAGAACATGTGCTCTTATAATGCTACAATAGAATACTTTTTTTACACCAAATCATCAATGTTTCCTCTAAAACAAGAACTTAAACTGAATGTAACTGTGATAAAAGCAACGTTTCATCAAAAGCCAAATACTTCTACAATGTCTCTCCTTGGATGATAATTTGTATCTCTAGGGAAAACATTGAATGAAACGAACGAAGCAGATTGATTTATAAATTACTGGAATATACTGCTTGCTGTAGAGCGGTTTGATTGGGGAAACTTTACCCAGGCCAGATAGATCTGCTGCTCTCGCCAGGTAGAAGCGTGACGGAAAACACGCCAAAGAGGGTGCTTATGACTCAATAAAATCATCACAGATGTCACAGGAATAAGGTACAGTATCAAACATGTCAATCAGGCATGTCGAGGAGGCATGTTCCTGCTCATTACAAAGGGCGAATATTCTCTGACAGATTTCTAGGACGATGGCATGCAGTAATGAACATTTCTGTGACACCACCTTGTGTCGGTCAGCTTCTAGGATCTGAAGCTTAAATCAAGCTCTTTAGTTTTTGCCCCAACAAGTGACATCTAAAATAATGTGTGTATGGTTTTAAGCAGCAGGTATAAGACGATTGGGAGTCCATCATATCCCATACAGTAAAAACAGTCGAGGAAAAAGGAGTACTTTGACCTTTTTTTATTTGCTCATTATGGCTAACATTTGACACACAATCGTACCGTTTCTGGCGACTGCTTCTGTCTTTTATCAGAGAAATGTCACATTTATCCCACGCAAAAGGCGAATAATAACACACAAGGAAGTGAAGTCCAACGGAATCTATCAGCAGTTTGTACTGGAGCAGTCAACCGCCCACTCTGTATTTCTTTCCTCTCAACCACGCACTTTGGCGGGAAATTATTATTGTCGTCTGCTCCATTGAATGACTGAAAAAAAAATAAATAACAATTTTAGAGACAGCTGTCATGAGGTATGTTCATCCTTAATGGCTCTTTTTTCCGGAGCATGTTAAGCGTTATTGACCTACTATGGAGATTGCAGGGACAAGCTGTTGACTCATGCATTATGTGGGCGGAAAATGTTTAACTTGTAGATCCAAGTAAGAATTGATCGGCGATAGTTTTCTCTCAAATGGAGAACCACGCACAGTGATTGACAGGCGCCATTGATTTATCCACCCATATTAAAGGCCGTGATAGCGACGACAAGGCTAACAGATAACTGTCCTTTTGTCTATAGTTGTCTTCTCTGGCAATGAGAGCCATCGGCCTACAATTGTAAGTTCAGGCAATCACAAAGCTTTCATATGAATTCAGTGGAACAGTAGTAGGATTTCATTTGCTCAGTCAAAAGTCGAAGGCTGTCTCGCTCTGGGTAATATTGAAGCTTCACATTGCTATTTCAAACCAGTCAACAATGACCTGCAGTTGCAACTATCTGCTTTATAATGTTTGTGCTTCTCAAATATTGAACTCAAGCCTATCAGAATAACCCATTCTGCCAGACAAGAGGTTTCTTTAGACACCCCCTCCCTTCAGCAATTGAATAAACACTACATTATAGCCAATGTATGAGTAACTATATTGTATTATAGAACCAACATGTGGAGGAATTACGAACGAAGAATTTTCGGAGAGATAACTGTTAAATGTTGTTGGCTTAGATGTATAATTTTATCGCCAGACAAATACTAATTCATACAATGGAACATGAAATATGGGCGATGAGGAGTTAATTAAATAGAAGTAGATCGTGTTTGCAAAATAAATAAAAAAAAAAATCTCTGTACCTACAATGCAAACAAAAATGGAAGTGATCAATAAGATTAAAAATACATTTGAGAAAAATTCATTTGCAAAGAAAAAGGGAATCGAAGAAACACTCCTGGTACAACTCTTGCAAATGTTCTTCATTGGGACAATTGTTTGAATCTGTAGGGCCAGCAATTGATTCATACTTTTTACAACATTTGAGTTTAACTGAAGTAAGCCACTGTTATTTACCATTTAACTGTAACCTGATGGTGCGTTAATGTAGTTTTACTGTGCTCTGCGGTGCGATCTTGTGACAGGTGACAGGTCTGATTATTTAGTTGCTAACTTATTCCAATGTCTTTCTGAACAAGATTTGTCAATACATGTTCTGAAAAGTGGAGAAAAATAAAATAAAAGTGAAAAAAAAACTGTAATTATCTTGCACAAGTGGACAAAACAGGATTGATCTAAGTGATATAACTATGCTAATTAACTCTGTATTTCAACTTAAATTAGCTGCTACATATATACGGCTAAGCCACCAACTTGTTAGAAAACGTACAGATGTGTTCTAAAACTCGCTTCATTTTTTTTTAATTTACAGACATGTGTAGAGGAAAAATATTTTCAAGAGGTATTTTAACTTTGTTTTTCAAACTGAAGCGAATCAAATAAAATGGCAATGCCGTTAAGTCTAGGAATGACAAAGAAAAGTAAAGATTCTCTTCTTTCGTTGGCACAACAAATATTGCTATATCATCATGTATGACAGCCAATTTAAAATAAATTCTAAATGTAACCAGAAATGTAAATTTCAATGCATTCGCCGTGTCATCCCTTCGATGAAGTATATCGTCACTGCAATATGGAGGTATAGTACCCTACCTAATGTAAGTCTGCACCTTGAAAGTAAGTTGCTGGCATCAAGTCTCTACGTGGCACACTGAAACAAACTGATGAAATTGCCAACTTGACACTAATTGGAATAACTTTGGAGTGACCTGCATTAGCTAAATGAAACTTGCCATGAGGCAATATTTTTCAACGGAAATTAAACATTTTCCCCATTTCCATTCGACCTTGAATAATCAATTTGTTTCTCACTTTTACTTGGGACTCCATTTGTAGCAAAACGTGAACCATCAATACCGAGCTGTGTATCCTTAGGATATTAGCAGCTGTATCCTTTGGCGGCCAGACAGACGGTCTTGGCACACTCCTTTACGGCATTTAAAAAGCCGACAACTTTAAAATAAAGTTCCTTGTGAACATTTGGTACGCTTTGGTGATTTCAGACACTCTACTCTAATTTTTTTTATGTGAAGTAGCAGGGCCAGTATAGGAAACCTTCAACAGTAATACGTACCTGGACATCTTGAAAAAAAAAGGGTCAAACTGGCACTGTGCCTTGTTTGTAAAATTCTTGCACGCGACTTCAGCCACACCTTTACATAGCATGGCACGCATGCGCACGTGGGAGAGCCAAAGGAAAGTATTTGGCATCCCACCTGATTTAACCCATTTTTGTGGGATTTAACTATACACATCAGTTGGACTATAAAGATCTATATATTCTCGTGCCCCCTAGTATTATTTCGATAAATTTTGCATATTCATGTAAGGAATCTAATGGTCACGTAACTCTACACTTTTTTCTGCGTGGCACTCACAGCTGTCGAATCAAGATGTATGCATGTTAATGGCCCAAACCACACTTTATTCATTATTTTACCGGTCAAGGCAGGATACATTAGAGAATATTTGACGAGCGCCGTGTCTCAATCAACAGAGGTGACGAGCTAGGTCTTTCAGAGCATTTACGTGATAAAGCCCCGACTTTGACATGTGTATGCTCTGAAAGATCTAGCTCTTCACATCTGTGGATTGAGATACAGCCAGGCGATCTGAGTTATTCATTTATTTATCCTGTGTTTAAAAGCAAAAAGGCAACATTTTGGTCATGTCCTGGCGCACTTGTAAAACGGGTATTCAAAGGTACAAAACGGCCTCTTAAATTGGTCCGCATAGCAACGGCGCGGAGTGATATATTCATAAGCGTGTTCCGCTGACAAAAGTGCGCATGCCACTTGCTATATTACGCACTGATGATCCAGGGCAATCAACAAACGTTAATTCATCTATTCCGTATTAGAATTACAACAATGATCACGTCGGATGCAACACACAATATCACATAGCTGTATCTGGTACATGTATTAGCTTCCTATGAGTGCAAGCATGGTATAATCAGGAACCTAAATCCAAATAATGATGGTACATGTATATGTGACCCGCTAACCAGCGGGCTATGTATATTAGAACGTTTATAAGTGGGACGGACGCCCCTCTTGTAAATAATCTTAATTTTTTTTTGTTTATATTTAGATAATGCCAACATTTCATATTCCGTGACGTAAATAGTAAAAGTCGTTATAATTATAATTCTAAGTCACTTGAGGATGAATTGTGTCAACATTCTATATGACGAAATATGACGTAATCAGGGGTGAAGGTCAACCATATCATATTTCCATGCGGCCCAGAAGAACCCTGGGGATAAATGGTACCAACATAATAGTTGTTTAGATTTACGCACATATAATAGTGGATATAATGAGCGTACTCGTGTTTCCGTCCAAAACGTCCATATTTTACTGTATGCAGCATGCACTGGATTAATATATATATATATATATATATATATATATATATATATATATATATATATATATATATATATATATATATATATATATATATATATATATATATACATATATAATAGATTTGTTGAAGCGTACAGTATATAGAAGAACAAGCCGCGCTCAAACAATGGCCGAATGAGAAGTTAAAAGAAGACTGAAGTTCTTCAAGAGATATAAATTGTTACACTGTACATAAAAAAAATATGATTTGCAAACGGGTATTCAGGTTAGCATCTCTAGCGAGGTAAAGTTCTCGAATAAATAGTTTACAAGGTACATTGTCGTCAGTTGGTAATGGTATTACTTTATTTGAAATGTACCACAGGATATAGTGTATGCTAGATTTTTTTCATTTCTTATTTGTCCTGATTATATTTTGATGAAACATAGTTAATGGAGTTGCAGATACCACAACAGCTACCTCCAACAAACCACGTGTATAGGCAACACTATCTTGTGAAGAAATTTCACAAAATGGTTGTGCAGTTGAGTGTCTAACGGTAATTCCATACAAATTATAGATTATGAGTACGATTTGAAGGTAGACATAAAATTCTAATGGCCTTTCTCCATGCCGCGCTTAACCACCAAGAAGTGTGAGAGGTCCCACAACTGATAATTTCAAAAAGAGATATACAGTAGGTTTTAAACAGATTGTATCTAGTGTCAGGGAACGCTGTACCAAATTGTGCCACTTACAAAATCACCTCTGTCTGAAAACGCTTTATACAATCTGAAACACTCTAATTCAGTGTATTTTGTCCTAGATGGTGGCCGACTTGTTCAAAATTACTAACTTTATTATCACTAATTTGTCAATGAATAATGTTGGGTAAACATAATTACTGCCACACACCATGTGTTTACATTTGTCCCGATTGAATTTGACTTGGTGCTCTTTTGGGAAAAATTGTCACACATTTCTAGCATCTTGGACATTGCCGACAGAGTGGGTGAATATTAAAACAACATTATCAGTGTGTGCTCTGTTGCAACATCTGCATTCTTTGAGTTATAATAATTAATACATTCAGACAATACAAATGTGCATTGCGTAGTTGAGGTATCCGGCTTGAAACCAAACTGAAGGTTCGAAGAATTTAAGACCTTACAATGCTCTTCAAGTATTACCCAGTCAAGTAGTTTAGCTAAGATACTAGGACACTTAGCGCTATATCCTGGTAATTGTCCAAATGGCTCAGTGATTTTCCTTTGCTCTCGCTGTATGTACCTGGATACCAAGGCAGTGTCTTAGAGTGGATGAGAAAGTTTATTCCCTGTTCTTACTGATCTGCGCGCCAATTCTGTCTTTAATTGGAAGGTGCTAAAATTCAATTTATTACGCCATTATTCTTGGCAATTGGAAATCACGTTAAGGTGACCAAATACCCAATTAATAGCAATTTGGGCACAAAATTGTTATGCCTATATTTTCAGCAGCTAAACAGCGCAACGTTTGGCAACCAAATGAAACAGCATACGATTACAGTCAGCAATAGGGCTGTCATCGTTTAGGCCGCAGTCAGAACGGGGCCAAACAAGGCCAATTGAATAATTATTCATAATACAAATATATCTGTAGCAATTGGAAAAGGAACAGTGAAGGCTTATCATTGTTAAAGATGTGGTCAACACATTCCACTGAACTTTTTTTTTATTAGAAAATCACATGTTTGTAAGAAGTGCATGTTTACGACACTTGGTAACGTTCGATGGTTTTACTCGAGGACTGCTTTAGTGTTTTTCCAAAGAAAGACGTATCAGTTTACAGAACTTTACCCTGTACGTGCCCACACCTGTTAGGACCATAACGTAGTCTATGAAAGACGCACTGCTATGTTTTTGCATTGCAGAGCACCTGCCCGCAATGGATATGACCACTTTTCTCAACACGGCTTATTATATATCTCCCTGACACAACGTTAGCTTCTTCTCCTTCCAGTTCTCCCTGTCTGCGTCACCATTACTGCAGCGTATCCTCTTCCATTAGCGTGTTTTGCTTTATCACAACAGTACTGAATATATAAGTGCAAGTGCAAAAACTCTAATACTTTATTTGCTATTTTTTATATAGATTTTGTCATTGTTCAGATGGCTTGTCCTATTCAAACGATAGATATGAATCTTTGACAAATTAGATAACCGTTGTACACGTGTGCTTCAAAAACCAAATGACCTTGATAAAACCTTGACGTGGAAATAATGGTCAAATTAGGCACATCCTGCGACTTTTGGGGGCATTTTGGCATCAGTTTGCATAATAATAATAATAATAATAATAATAATAATAATAATAATAATAATAATAATAATAATAATGATAATAATAATAATAATCGCATTAAATTCATGCAAAATATATTGAATAAAATGCTCTTCAACTTTGCTTATAAAAATAAAGAGAAGGAACGCGGGGATTTTCAAGCTTTTACCTTTTTAAAATAAAACGATAGACATTAAATAGGAAAAAAATTAAAGTTTGGCCGCTAATTGGTAGATGCTAAAGAAGCAACATTTTAGCTTGAATTAAACAAAAGTTACGCACGTTTTAAGATTCCAAGAAGGCTGTTCTGCCGACAATCCTCCCGGTTTTACAAAAAATTCAAAACGGGCCTCACTTTTAAATGATGTGTCTCTGTCAAATTTAAGAATTTTTACGAGTAGTTTTTGACAGTATCCACATTTTACTGCTTCCATTGTGTGCCTTGTGAAAGTTATGTGATAACATGAACAACAAACCCTTTTCACAAAAATGACTCAAATATGCTATTTTTCATGATCCCCCTTGGCAAAAAAAATTTGCAGACAATGTTCTATCATAAAATAATTTCTTTGTGGCCCTTTCTGTTCCAGATACTACAGGAAATTACCCTGAGGTAAGTGTATTGCAGGAATTTCCACCGAATGGATATTTTAATGTCTTCTCAATGTCAATGAAGGTCAAATTTTAATTAGCTTTCGGAAACATAGTCCTGTGCCGTCTTTCCTGTAGATACTGCCTGATACTCGAACAATAATAATGTCATAATTTGTCTAATTGACCTTTTGAGTCATTTTGCCCTAATGGAATGGTTTTCCAAGCACTTTCACAAAGAGGCAAATTGAGATGCGAACATGATAATTACCAGTACTGCTTATGCAACACTTATGACCTTTAAGTTTAATTCTAGTGCAAACACAGCCTGTCTTTACGACCTCATTTAATACGCTTTTTGAATACCAAAGGAACAAGCCAAATCGTAGGGACAATTTTTGGAGCTATTTTGTCGGAATGAACAAATCAAATTTTAGTATGTATGATTATTGAAGTAACACACAATCAAAATTATATATTAGAATTTTGAATTGAACACTTATGAACAAGTCCATATCTGGGTCAATACCTCTGGCGAAAAGGTTGAAAACGCGCCAAATCATAATCATATCGGATGTTGTAAGCGTAAAATTTAGGAGTAGGCCAAGTCATGTGTCAAACGCACCTGGAAAAAATGTTTTATGCAAGATAACCTTTTCCGGGTCATAGATCAGGCTGAGTCAATTGCTTTTCTCTGCGCGGGTTGGGTGCAATGCGTTTAAACACCGCCGAGCAAAAGAGTTGACAGAATCTTATTGTTGACCTGCGCCAAGAGCTATATTGCCGCATGGTGTCTCTGATCGCATTGGCGCACTGAAGCGCCGCGTAGGGGCGGCAAGGACTGTATTATGACACGTCTCGTCTACCCTTTTCAGCAAAATGTTTCCTTTCCAAAGGAAATATAAAGAAAACTTCGACGACGATTGCGTTTACTTGCGTTGCTTTCTGGTGATTTGAGTGGAAAGAATTTACTTTCTACAACATCACATGTTCGTTACGATACTTGCTTTGGTTCTAAAAAAAATGCAAATTAGAAGACTCGAGAACAATTCATTAATTTATTGAAAACATTGACTTGTGGCTTATATTAACTATGACAAAATAAAATTTGATTTTTAATGCTTCACCTTAATCTGTCAATGCACAAGATAAAGCAGTAAAAATTAACGAAATATAAGCCAAAGTCAAAAAAGCAATTAAAGCCGGACGATTAGCCCAATTATTGCTATTGTAAAGTGGATAATTTACACACATTTGACACATTGGTGAGGTATACGGTTAATTAGTCGTTTTTCACCCATTAGTCGTCACAAAAGTCTGGTCCGTATAATTTACTGTGTGCTTTATATATATATATATATATATATATATATATATATATATATATATATATATATATATATATATATAATCAGCAATGGAAGGGGGGCATATATACCTGAAAGACATACTTAGGCAGACTGCAGACTTGAGGAGACCCAACACTGACCCCCCCCCCAAGTCTGGTCATCTATATGCTTACATATATATATATATATATATAATATATATATATATATATATATATATATATATATATATATATATATATATATATATATATATACATATATATATACATATATATACATATATATATATATATATATATATATATATATATATATATATATATATATATATATATATATATATATATATATATATATATATATACATACATATATGGGCACCCGAATACTGAATAAATATTCTTACATATATCTGATACTCAGTTAATTAGACGCCAAAAATACTTGTTTTTAAGTTTATTTGTTAGGATTATACCAGTTATACCACGTATGCACACAGACACACACACACACATACATATATGTAGGCCTATAACCAACCCTGGATTATAGTTTGCGAAGTGCTTTATACTTATTTATTTGCTTGTGATGTTCCTCACAACCTAGAACAGGAACTATTTATTTCATATACAATATTACATGTTAATCCCCCGTAGGACGCTGATATTAATGCTAAATAGGTGAAATAAGTAAGGCATATAATGACATTAATACAATTTAACAATATGATATAGTAGCATATAAAATTGGTAATAGCCACCTTAAGACCCCCAAATTAGGAAAATGACATTCCTGATTTATAAGTACAATGTATACGTGAACACACCAAAAGAAAGGTGGTGTCAACAACCTAGTTAGCCTCTGAAGTGCTCCAGACAACATTTGTACAACTTTTAAGCATGTTGAAACCATCATGTTATT
The DNA here is from genome assembly GCA_964020975.1 of Hermodice carunculata. Lineage (NCBI taxonomy): Eukaryota > Metazoa > Annelida > Polychaeta > Eunicida > Amphinomidae > Hermodice > Hermodice carunculata. The sequence continues at coordinate 68,428,375 of OZ026623.1, forward strand.
TATTTATTTATTTATTTATTTATTTATTTATTTATTTATTTATTTATTTATTTATTTATTTATTTATTCATTCATTCATTCATTCATTCATTCATTCATTCATTCATTCATTCATTCATTCATTCATTCATTCATTCATTCATTCATTCATTCATTCATTCATTCATTCATTCATTCATTTATTTATTTATTTATTTATTTATTTATTCATTCATTTATTTATTTATTTAATTCGTTCGTTTGTTTATTTATTCATTAATTTTGTCATTATTTACTTATTTATTATTTTATTTATTTATTTATTTATTTATCCATTTATTTATTTATTTATTTATTTATTTATTTATCTATTCATTTATTTATTTATTTATTTATTTATTTATTTATTTATTTATTTATTTATTTATTTATTTATTTATTTATTTATTTATCTATCTATTTAATATTCTTTTACCAACTTGAAATTTCGTTACTGTAAACTATTTTCCGTCTAAATTGTATATAAGGTCTGTCATCTTAGCGAAGCTAATGAGCGCTGTTGACTTAGTGTTTTCATACTCCTTTCCTTTGCAAGAAAATGACAGGTCTATAGGTTCATGTATATTTCCTTCCACAAGAGACAGATAAATATTATTTAGGGTCCAAAAGAAAATATCAGTGAAGCATAATGCACATTTTGTACCATTTATGATCATGTGTTGGCCGCTGGTTGTATTACAGGTGAAAATTAATACTGCGCCGGTTGATTTTTTTTTTTTTTTTTTTTTGAGTGTCATCCTTTGATATTTGAAATATGGCTTTTGATTTTGGTTTAATGAGCATCAATAAATAGCCTTCACTCACTTTAAAATCAATTAGAGAAGATAGATAGGTAAAAATAAAAATAATTGTTATTTCGTAAGACTCAATTTATTGTTTGATTTACAGCGTCTGTTACATGTGATACTTCTTTTTGGGTAATTTTTTTTAACATAGGATATTCCGTGCTGGTAATATTGATATAGACAGCGAGATGTAATGGTTGCTGATGGCAGACTGTAAACAAAAAGCGGGCTGCCGTACTAGCTTCTAAAAGGATGCATGTTAAATGAAGAAGCTCCTACGTCACAGTGTATTATGAGGTTTTTACCAGCCACTGATTGATCAATCTGTTTATCTATTTTGATGTCATGTTTTTCCTAGGAGAGCCAATAAGGGAAATACAATGATTCACGTCAGATAGAAAATAGAAACTATCCAGAAATACTTAGATTTCAAAATAACTTTACATGCTTAACATAATACACTTATAAACGTCTTTACATGATGTCCTGTCGATGTTTGGTGTAGCAGGTTGGGTCACATGCACGTCGTTGGTGCGCCCTTATAATCAACAATGCTAATTTAACCGCAAATAGAATACACCTGGGACTAAAAAGGCATCTACTCTACATAGTTGGGATAGCAGGCATATATTTCTGACAAAATGGGTGTATTTGTGCCGGAAAGACGAAAAGTTGAGGCTGTAGTACTGCAAAACACGCCCGGAAAGGTCAATGCTTACGTCGCCATGGCAAAACTGTTTTTTGCTCAGGCACTTAATATTCTTTATTCACCAGGTCATCCTTCCATGCTTTTTTAAACGTACACACACATAGACACACAGACACACAGACACAGACACACACTCACACATGTGCACATACACACACGTAGGCACACATACATAGATGCACATGCATATAAACATGTATCATTTAAAAGCGATATCTTGCAAGTGTTTTTAAAAAGTAACTTTACAAATAATTGTACAAGTAATTTTTATCCTGTACCTTTAGCATAAATATTCTTCAATTATGCTCGCAAAAATAATCAATATTTTCATTTTGGTCATTAAGCAGTGCCACCTGGTTTACAAGAATAATCTGTGCCATCTGCTTCAAGGGATTAACCGTTGTTATACGGTTGAGAGGGATAACCTGCGCTTCTGCTTCAAAGAGATAACCTGTGACATCTGGTTGAAAGGCATAACCAGCGCCACCTGGTTTAAAGGTATAACCTGTGGAATCTGATTGAAAGGGAAAACCAGGGCCGTCTGTTTCAAAACGGATAAGCAGTGCTATCTGATTCAAAGTAAATAAGTTAAAAGGGATAATCTGGGCCACCTGCTTTAAAACGGATAAGCAGGGCTATGAAGTTGAAAGGAGTTAGCTGCGCCACCTGCTTCAACCTGTGCATTCTGGTTGAAAGGTCTAACCTGTGCCACGCGGCAGAAAAGTATAACCTGTGCCACCAGGGTCATGGAGATAATCAGTGCTCTCTGGTTGAGAGCAATAACCTGTGCCGCTGCTTCTTAGAAATAAACTGTGCCATCTGGTTCAAAAGAATAACCGACGCCACCTGGTTTGAAGGGATTTCCTGTGCCATTTAGTTAGAAAGAATAGCATGAGCCAACCGGTTTCAAGTGATATCCTGTGCCATCTGGTAGGAAGAGACCATATGTGCCATCTGGTTGAAGGGGATAACCTCCGCTTACCTGCCTCAAAGGGATAATGCGTGACATCTGGTTGAAAGGGATTAACTGTGCTATGTGGTTGAAGCATAACATGTACCACCTGTTTCAAAGGGATAACCCGTCCCATCTGGTGGAAAAGTGTAATTTGGTCCCCCTGGTTCAAAGGGATAATCAGCGTTATCTGGTTGAAAACGATAACCTAGTTCAAAGGGGTAACCTCTGCCATCTGGTTGAAAGGTATAACCTGTGCTATGGGGGTGAACGGGATAACCAGTTCTCGCTGGTTGAGAGGGATTGCCTGCGACGCTGCTTCGAAGAGATAACCTGTGCTTTTTGGTTGAGAGGTATAACCTGCTCCACCTTGTTTAAAGGGATAACTTTTGCCATCTGTTTGAAGGGAATAACCTGCGCTACCTGCTTCAAGGAGATAACCTGTGCCATCTGGTTGCAAGGAACAACCTGCGCCATCTTCTTCAAAGGATAACCGGGACCATCTAGTTGAAATATTTAACCTGAGCCACCTGGTTAAAAGAAAGAACATGTCCTTTCTGGTTGAAATGGATAACCTAGGCTATCTCTTTCAAAGGGATAACTGGACAATCTGGTTGAAAGAGATAACCTGGCCCATCTGCTTCAACCCGTGGCATCTGGTTGAAAGAGATAACTTGTGCTACGTGGTTTGAAGGGATAACTGACCCGCCTGGTGGAAATGAATAACCAGGGCTATCTAGTTCAGAGGGGTAACCTGCGCTGCTGCTTCAAAGATATAACCTGTACCCTCTGGTTTAAAGGAATAACCTGCACAGCCTGGGAAAAAGGGATCACTCAATCCATCTGGTCAAAAGGGACAACTTGTGCGAGCTGCTTCAAAGGTATAACACATGCCATCTTGTTGAAAGTTACACACTGTGCCTAGCTGTTGAAAGGGATAACCTGGGACACTTGTTTCAAATGGATAACCAGTGCCATGTGATGGAAAGGAATAACTTGGGCCACCTGCTTCAAAGTGATAACCTCTCCCATCTGGTTGAAAAATTTAGTTTTGATGCACCTGGCTCAAAAAGATCATGTGCGCTATCTGGTTGAAAGGAATAACCTGCGCCACCTGCTTTATAGGGATAACTGCGCCATCTGCTTGAAAGGGATAAGCAGGGCCATCTGCTTCAAAATGATTAGCAGTGCTATCTGTTTGGAAGGGATAACCTTCGCCACCTTCTTCAAGGGATCCCCTGGGCCATCCGGTTTAAACGGATAACCTGGACCTCCTGGTTCAAAGTGGTAACTAGTGCTATTTGGTTGAAAGAGATACCCTGAGCCCCTTGTTTCAACCTCTGCCTTCTGGTTGAAAGGGATACCATGTACCTTATGCCACGAGGTTTGAACGGATAACCAGAACCACATGGTTGAAAAGAACAACCTGTGTCGCCTGATTAAAGGGCAGTCTGTGCCATCTGGTTGAAAGGGATAACCTGTGCCACTTAGTGTATTACATGGACTGCCAATGTTACTGATGTTTTAAAGAGATAAATGCAGAACAGAATCTCCAATCAAGATCACCTCCATAATGAGATCATTTCTACATTAAAATCACTAATTTACAGACCGTTTTTGTTTATCCTGAATAAAATTAAGTCGATATTAAGATCCATTCTCCTATTAAGATCACATTTTTTCCAGGCTCTTAGGCAGTCTTAATGGGGAGATTCTACTGTACTTCCATCTGAAGCATCTAGGTAATCAGCATTGCTATCAGGTACATGTATACGAAATTGCTAGAAAGATTATCAGTGTCACACACACAGAGCCCTATATATATATACAGTGGAATCCCCCTATAACGACCACCTGAAGGACTGGGAAATGTGATCTTTACAGTGGAGTGGTCTTAATTGGGGATATAATTTAAATGAGGATCACAAAAATAGGACTCTAAATTGGTGGTCTTAATATATATATATATATATATATATATATATATATATATATATATATATCGATTCCGATTTCTAATAGAGTTCTGATGTTTTGTTTCCTAGTTAAAAAAGTGACTTAACACCATTCACTGGTTGTATTATTATTATTATTATAATTATTATTATTATTATTATTATTATTATTATTATTATTATCATTATTACTACTACTACTACTAACATTATTATTATTATCATCACCTTCATCATCATCATCATCATCATCATCATCATCATCATCATCATCATTATTTGAAATAATGCTGAGTTGGGTCTTAGTGGGTTAATATAAATAATTCAAAGAAGAAGCCTGACGCTGACAGAGGACAGATGGGCGGCTCACTTTGTTATGAAAGAACAAGTGGCAGCGTCTGCCGCAACGCGCTCTCTAAGGTAAACAAGATATATGGTTTGGCTCTATCCTAGATATTATCTTTTCAATTATTGATAAAACTTCAAAACTCGTTGATATGATTAATGGCGTGCGAGCGACACAGACGGCATTGTTTTGTTTACTTGGCTTTCCTCGTGCACCTATAGTATTTTCTAAAACCCTTACACAATCAAGTCAGACCAATGTGTCAATAGATTCCCCGTGCGCGCTTTGACTATGTTGCTCATTCTGCGTTCAGAAAACGGTCTATTTGAGGAATACTGATTTTATTTAAACGTGTTTACAAACACTTGGCAAACGGGATAGTTCATTGTGCATGGGTTATCATTCGGGGTTATGGGGCGTTCTGTAGTAGATTTGTTGAATCTTAAATGCATGGGAAGCACATCTACTAAAACTCTGTGACCAGTTAAGAAAGGCAAGCGCGCAATGTCAATATTTGCTTGAATTTTGTAAAAGCAGCCGTACTTTGCACACGACGTTTTGGCCTCCACAAGACAGCTACCACTTCTTGAGCTCGTCTCGCAAGCGTTAATTATACACAGAAGAAGCACAGTCGATAGGCCCAGAAAAAAGCTAGTAGGGTTTGATTAACACAATCTGTTCAATGCTTCAATGTTCAAGTTCAATCAGAAGCTTAATAAAAAGGCAACTGGGTCAGGCTAATTGGAGTCGTTCCGCTTTTGAGAGACTGAAGGTCATACAAGCGTCAGGATATCTTGACTTAACTACAGGGTATAACCTGCGCCATGCAAACTTGAGGCCAAAGGGGTGATGTAACTGCCTTTCGATCGAAAACAAAAAAAGATGTTGACTCCATTTGGCAACAAAATAAACATAAAAACGTTACATATATGGAAGCTAAGCATCAAGGGGGCAGTCAACCATTTTGCGAAAGTGAGAGCTAAGCATTCGGTGATCTTTGTGCTAAAATATTCACGCGACAAGACGTCCGTACTGAAGAATTGCATTCCCACAAAACAAAAGCCCAAAGGCTACGCACATGCGCCCCTAGTGCTAAATTGTCCAGTAATCCCTTGTGTTGGAGGCTCATGTTCATATTTTCTATAAACTTATGTCTAATCTGAATATCTCTAAATCTATCAATTATCAGACATTTATCACCTCTTTAGTGACAAGACAAGTTGATATTGGTGTAAATTGTGACACGCTGGTGTGTGCAAACTTATTGTTCTTGGTTCCAGGAACTGAACATTTTTTTGTGGTTTTCCTACATCAACACTAGAGAGTTAACAGACTATTTGGCACTAGGGGGCTCATACGTGCTAACTGACTAGCTAAACATTGGGTTCAAACCGGCCTACGGCGACCGGTAAGAATTCTAAAGGTCCTATGTCCCATGCATTTTTCAAATTATTGTCGTTTCTTCAAATGCTTTAAATGAAAATTTCAGGAATGACTCACCGGGGGTAACATGCCAGCGGTCAACACCATGCCTCAACTCCCCCTCTGTGCTGAGCCCAAAGTGTGCGTCCACACAAGCAATTGACTCAATTTAACCACATGCCCTGCATCGACAAATCAGTACAGACGACGCCAAACTCTCCAATCACCAATCAATGAAAGTGATTCAACCTTTGTTTCCCTCTTACATACTGCCATAAACTGCACATATCGGCGCCTTTGCGCATGCCAAAATATCCTTGAGTGTCCAGGGATGATGTATGTATGTATGTATGTATGTATGTATGTATGTATGTATGTATGTATAAATGAATGAATGGATAAATAAATAAACAAACATACAAAAAACAAACAAATATATATATATATATATATATATATATATATATATATATATATATATATATATATATATATATATATATATATATATATATATATTTATATATATATATATATATATATATTTATATATATATATACATGTGGGGCTCAGTGTACATGAAGAACCCTTCCGGCGTTTGTCTGTATCGTGGTCTCTCTGCACCTTAAAACTTTATCATACTTTCCTTGAGCAGCTTCACCCTCTGCTTTTATGCCCGCAGATCCGTCGGCATGTGAATTTGTTGTGTTTATACATGCTTACTCCATCAGATCTGTCTACATATAATCTTGGTTTGTACGAGTGCGAACACTCCTTCAAAAAATGTCTCCATATAATATTGGTTTTTGCGTACATGAACACTCCTTCAGACATGTCTCCATATAATCTGGTTTGCGCGTACATGAACACTTCGTCAGACATGTCTTCATGTAATATTGACATGTGTGCACATTGTCACCTCATGTATTTCTTCTGATATTTTGTATTTTATAACTCTATATACGTAAAGAAAAATATTGAACGCCCCACAACTCCCATCTTGAATTGCCTGTGATTATCATGTAGGTTGAAACAAAATATAATTTTCTGCATTAACTCGACATGTCAGCTAAACAAACAGTTTTGCAATACTACCGGTGATTTATAGCTTTGCTCACCTGGTGCAGCATTCTTTATTCTTTGAGTGATGTGCAAGTTCCGGAACTAAGAAAGTACAATGTAACATTTCGGAACATTTTTTCATTAAGCCCGTTTCATGCTCGCAGGTTGTGCCCACCGGATATTGCATTCTTGCCAACTTATTCCAGCTTGCTGCTTTTGAAGTATGCCTTGTCAAGTATTTAAAAATCGCAAGCTTGCCAATTGGAAATTTAGATTAAAGTACTTGTCATGGTGCGCTTGACGATGCTATTTTTGTTTTATGAAGCTAAGTACAACATAAATCTTACTGTTTGGGGGTATTCAGTTGAGAGAACCTTTCCGTCTTTGTACAATAGTCTGAATGTAAAACTGAACCTGGTTGGTCGCCACAAGGTTTTGTCAACCATTTATAACAGTATCTAGACTGGCAAATACTTCAAGCAATGAATTGTACCATACAAGCCTCAAATAAATCACTTGCGTTTGAAGTGGATCAATATAAGATCATCCGATCACCGCTGCGATATAAGTGCCTCGATGTTGACTTCATTTTCAAGAAAATATCATTGTCTGCAAAAAATCAGCAATGTTGGACCTGTCCAAAGTACCAAGACTTTTTTCTCTTTTGCAAGGCAATAGAAAGCTGAATTATTGCACTGTCGCTTGTTCGAATATATCCCTTCCTTTGCCGCTGATTCGCACTGTTCAAATCAACTATTCGTAATTTTCGCATACCACTGAGTCAAAACAATATGACCATTACGGTTATTACAAATTGACTTCCCCATGTAGGTATGGGACATGAAATAGTGCTTGTTCTCAATCAGGAAAGTTTGTTTCTTTCGAAAAGAAACAGTCGAAACTATATTTTCCGCAAACTAGACAGATTGCACCTACGGTTTTGCAATATTTCGCTTCAAAGATTTTACATTGTATCCTACTTTTAGTCCTCAGTTGATTTGAATCAAGATAAATGAACTGGAAAAAGATTTACTTGTGAGAACTCAATAGAGGCATTGCTTCCCTCTGTGGTAAATGTATCATATCTTGATTCAGTTATATAAAATCCTTCATCGCTGTTTGTGCGAAGGAGATGCCAGCTTTTCTGTGCCGTTGTGCTTCATCGCAGGCAATTAACTTGCAAGGCGTCAAACTTACATCTTATTACGTGGTGAATACGTCGGTACCGGGATTCTTTTTTCGACATATATCCAAATGAATGTCATTACAATGCTCAATGATAAATCGATTGTTTACCTGCTGTATCCTTGTATAATATCCCAAGTGTCCCTCGTCCAATGAAACAGACATTCCGCTTCCAAATTGCATGCTACACTTAAAACCTGATCCACTCCCATATGTTGCTCAACTAATCTCTACTGACCAGCTGGGCCTGCCTATTCAGGCTGCATTTTTTAAATGTATTAACTGCATTGAAAACAAATGTTTTTATCTGAAATGTCCGGTCCATATATACTTATGTACACTGTGTGTTTGGGTGTTTTTGCCTTTTTTTGTCTAAAATGTTGTAAATATTTTTTTCGTCTTCTATTGAGGACTTTTCAAGAATATATATATATATATATATATATATATATATATATATATATATATATATATATATATATATATATATATATGTATATATATATATATATATATACATACATATATATACATACATATATATATATACATACATACATATATATATATATATATATATATATATATATATACATAATTATATGGAATCTAGCATGGATTTAAAGTATTTTAGATACCTTTAGGGTAGCGGGTGCTCAAAATAAACTATTCACTTGTTTCTTCTGCACCATAATGATATACCTCAATGGGAACTACTTTGCTCCGTATCTGTGGCAAACTGTTTATTTGTCATAGCTCATTGTCAATTAAACTTCCTCTGTATATTGGGTGCAATTAAAAATTCAAAATCCATAATCTTATCGCAGGTAAGAGCCATATCTTTTTTAAACGCGTGTTTATTAGGTGAGTGGCTAGTTTTAATAAGGAATATGTATTGTATCATTTGGCAATTTATTGTGGTACACGGTTTCCAGTTGCAAGTATTTGTAATTTTTTTAAAAGATTTGAGTTCATTCTGGCATGTTCAGTGTAGTGTGTAAAGTTTTGAATTTATATTAGATTATAACATTTGTCCTTTCTCTGTGCTCGCTTGCAGATTTTCAAGCTACCTGCCCGATAATTATCCATCTTGAATTATTCTCAGACGGTTTGGTTGAATAGTTAAGTGTGCTTTTTTCAAAAGATGTTCTGGTAACTGTCTTCGTAACGGACTCCATCTCTAAAGCCAACTTCCAGGTCCGCGGTGTTTATTTTACAGTATCAAGTATTCTTATCATCAGTTACAAGTTTTATTAACCACCGATAGATGATCACGGAAACTTTATTTTTTATCTGCCCGTTGATCTAAATAATTTCCAGTGGCGTCCCTGCTGTTTCAATGTATGTACATGCATTTATAGTTTCGGCAAAAATAATACCTGTACAGAAAACAATAAATTAAACTTATATAGAAACATTATCAACCAAATGCCAAGTACCCTGAGTGGCAGTGTAGCTGGTAGCATGATTCTAGTGACAATGGCCGCTATTTATTCATTTTTTCGTATGAAGGACCACGAGCTTCCCCTCTGTTTTAGCTCTGTCAATATTGCTGCATTCACCCTCCCAGCATTTTTCACGGTCCGAATCCTGCAATGACACTCAGGTATTGTACCTGCATGGCCCAATTAATAAATCATTCTAAGGCAGCCGTGGTGACCTTCAAGACCTACTGATGCATGCCTTCTTCTGCCCGGAACGTGATTAATTAATCTGTTTATTGAGTAACGTGTGTAAACAGCTAAACGCTGTGCCACTTACGCATACATGTACCTGGTATTGCATACCATGACCTTGACCTTACTTCCAAGGACATAGAGGAGCGTTACCAAGTGAATTCTGTGTCTGAATGAGACCTTGGTGACAATTAGAATGTAAAATCTGATTACATGTTGCTCCATCTTTTATCAGGGAAAAGTCTTAGCGGTGTTCGGCAAGCTGTGGCAACAACCTGTGGTCGGGTCAATCACTGCAGGTGGTCTGCGCCTGACGCCTGATGTCGATCACTGACCACTCACTCTGACCACCCAGGACAGAGAAGGCCTGTAAAGGCTGCTTCTGAAGAAGCCTCTTTCGCCAAAAATATGCCATCCCCATTTAAGAATTCCCACTAGTTCATATAATTCTAGTATGGCCAGGTTGTATTGTATTCAAGTGACCTTGACCCTTTTAGCAAAATGACAAAACAACACCAATTAATTTTGTTTCACAACGATAACTAAAGAACTACTTAGGCATCAGGACTCCACAACCAATGGATGTCTACGACTTAATTTGAAAAATCGCAGGACAATTTGTGCTTATTCGGTTTCCTGATGATAAGGAAAGCATTCGATTTTGGCTGAGGCTATGGAGGACACGATGATGAGTCGAGCTATGAGGATTATCCTAGGATCAGAGGTGCATATTGGTGACTCTTACATGGTTTCCAAGTTCACATGGATGCGTTGATGAATTCTGTTACTCGAGAACTGTTTTCTACGGGGACCTTGATATGGCACTTGATGGTGATCCCCGCCGGGGGCTATGTTGAGCAGTATATAACTGACCTTGACCCAATTACCAACATCTTGGTGGGCTAATCTTTAGCTCAGGTGACTTGTCAGGATGCTCCGTCGTCTGTCCCTGGCCCGTCCGTCCACAATTCACATTTTCGACTTCTTCGTTCAGATTCACTTCAAACTTGAGGGCATGCGCCTTGGGTGAGTCGCTACCATTTTGTTCAAATGCGCACGCTTCAGTGTTTTTTTTTTCTCTTTTTTTCGTTTTGTTTTGTTTTGTTTTTTTTTTTTTTTTTTTTTTTTGTTTTTGTTTTTTTTGTTTTTTCTTTTTGTTTTCTGTTTTTTGTTCTTTGTTGAGACAAATATTAAAAAAATCTTATTCTCTAAAACAGCTCACCCAATTAATATTATATCACACAGGGCTACTTCTAAGAACTCTTAGTTCTTAATTAGTTCACCAGGTGGCGCTGAGATTTTTCCTACTTTTTTAAATGATTTTTGGCGTGTGTTTTAGCTATTTTACAAAGTTGTTCACTTGGTGGCACTGCTGTGGATTCCTGATTTTTAACGATTGTTTTTCTAATTCGGGTATTTATCGGTAAATATACCTTTCCTATTGATCATTATGTGAGTATTTACTTCATAGCATTCAGGAAAGTGTATTTTTCAATATTATTGTAACAATGAGTGGTACATACAAAGCATTTCGTGAATTGTATTGTCCTGTGTGTATTGTATATATTCTGTGTGTCTCTCTATGTCTGGAGAGCCTGTTTTTTAGTATCTCGATGTATACTATTAGGTGATCCAGAATAAATAAATATGTTTAAATTAAAAAAATTAATCATTATGTAAGTCAATGGGCATTCTAATGCTTATTCACATTTTTTACCTCTGCTATGAAACCACCATCCAGATTGACTTCAAACACTTTGCAGCAAGCCCACTTCTGCACATACTGCTTGTCCCCCCCCCCCAAAAAAAACCCCTCTAGATTAGAAATTTACTTGTTGGACAAAATCATTTGACATATGTCCTGAAAGTCATTCAAATTCAATGTTTATAGAAATTACAGCAATAAATTGAGTTAAAACTCTATAATTTCCTGGATATGTCTGTTCATGAAATGAATGCTCTGTCCTATATTTTCCACTCGCAAATAGCAGAAGCAAAAGGCAAAATGAAAGAAGATGGCTCTGATATTTGCTGTGCTCAAATGACGTGGACATTGTCATCTGAATATCAGAGCAGTAGAAAAGGTCAAGTTGAAAGACGTATTGAAAAGTAATAACAACATATAAACGTACACATTCACGCTGATATCCACAATAATAATTAGAAAATACGTTTAACGTAGCTTCCAGTCAAGTGACTTAGCTGCCTTTAAACCTAAAAGTATTTCCAATAGGAAAATTAGATAATGTGACTTTTAACTGACTTTTATGTGGCCCATATTTAACCGTATCATGTATAATAATTCAAATTAAATCCTATTAAGACTAGTGAACAGCAGGAAAGCAGATTGTCAGGAAAGATCATTTTTGAAAAATGTCACTTCGCAGATTTTAGGGTATTTAATTGACCGGGTGATAGCTATATAACCTGCAATACTTCAGATACGCATATCCCCTAACTTTAATGAGACAAGTGTATTCAAAACTTGATCATCTCTGGTATCTCTACCTTTGGGTCTCTCGCATATCCCCTAATTTAAATGAGACAGATGTATTTAAAACTTAATTATCTCTGGCACCTCTGCCTTTGGGTCGAGGTAGGTCGTTAAAAATGGGACCTTTTAGGCCATTTTGGGCTATAGCAAGCTGACTCGGCTGGGTTTGCAAAGAGAGATAACTTTATGGTAACATAGTCCAGTTTCGTTTTTGAAGTACTTTAAGCGGAAATGCCATTGACTTTGAAACCAAATGGAGAAAGAGAGAGAGAGAGAGAGAGAGAGAGAGAGAGGAGAGAGAGAGAGAGAGAGAGAGAGAGAGAGAGAGAGAGAGAGAGAGAGAGAGAGAGAGAGAGAGAGAGAGATGTTCGTTTGTTTTGAAATTAACAAAAAGTACAACTGAGATTAAGATTTTCTGTGATCACTGAATTTTATATTATATAACATCAGTAAACAACAGGGGTTTGTGGACGTATGTGTAGAGATCCGTTTTTGTTTATCTTTAACTAAATTATATCAGCATTCAGACAACTCTCTCCTATTGAGACCACATTTTTCAGTCCCTTGGATGGTATTAATGGCGAGATTCCACTATATCTATCTATCTATATACACGCCTTTCAGGCGGGACATCAATGTCCTGGAAATGCCCATTTTGTGATATAAGAAGCAAGCCCCCACAGTTGTCTGTAGGTTTTCGCACAATGAATCAGTTCAAACATATCTGTGCATTACCTATATATCGTCATTTGGTCTCCTTGAAAGCAGTTGCCGGCACTGCCATATAAGGAAATCTCGAGGGTAACGATATTGTATACTACGCTGTAAGCATACTGGTACAACAGTCACCTCACTTAAGCGTTAGTTTGCTCATTTGTTATCCATAAAATCGCATCAGTTTAACTCCTATTTCCTCCTTACTGGTACTCATCAGATGTAAGTAATGGAAAAATGCATCAGGTTGTCACTTAATATATAGCACGGTTCTACGGAATCATATCTGAGTCATAGGAAGTGTATCAGATTTTGCCTATGTTTTAGTCGATTAAAGGCCTTATATTTCGTAATTGAGTGATGGTTGGCCAGGTATCGGGTGCTGTATAGGAGGACCAGTTGATGTAAAGTCTAGAAAGACAACTTTTGAAATATTAAACGGGAGATGCATCATAATTAAGTATGATATTGTCCTGTATCAATATTTAACAGAAAAACTGATTGCTCTAGCATATATATATATAAATATATATATATATATATACACACACAGTGGAATCCCCCCATAACGACCCCCTGAAGGACTGGGAAATGTGGTCTTTACAGTGGAGTGGTCTTAATTGGGGATATAATTTAAATGAGGATGACAAAAATAGGACTCTAAATTGGTGGTCTTAATATGTATATATATATACTATCGTACATGTACCAAAATGTGACCATCAGTGTATTGCTTCAAAAGGCATACCATACTTCAAATATTTTGGTTGGCATAACAAAGCCATTTTTAAAGGCTTTAAAACGGAGGTCGTAGCAGCTATAGATAATTAACCTGTCCAGAAGATTGGGTATCCTGCAATACGTCCCAACTGTCACCGCATCCAGATCCATATAACAGCGTCACAAAGCCCGTATTTGGCATTGCTTTTCATATCCGACATCAAAGTGAAATGCCGAAGCAGTATTGCATTACCTGAAGAAGGCTACTAGTGCAATTTAAAATGGCGATAAATGTATATTTTTTCACTTTAGTCCACTTAATGAGGTAAACAGTCAAACATTAGCCCGCAGAAAAAAAGGCTTCCTATTTATCGTTTGTCTGTGTAAGTCGCATTGTGTAACAATGTTGGATGGAAACATTCTCGTGGGCACCCTCTCGTATTCATCACGAAAATCAACTCATTTAATTGGCTTCTGTTTGATTACTAACATCTGCTTAGTATCTTCTTGCATTGTGAATTTGACTGGTTAATGCCTCATTCTGTTCATTTATGGGACAGAGGTTTTATCTTACATGATTTGTCATTAATCCGTTGCTGGTGTAACTTGCTCCATTAATTCTAGTCAACTGAGAAGAACAGATGCTGATGCAACTTTAAGAGCATCTTTTTACTGTTATATTCCTCATCAGGTTGTCTCAGAACATTGTTGTACAACTTTACAAATAAAAAACCTTAGTGTCATAAGAGGATAAAACATTGTGAACAATACATGCAAAATGAACTACGAAAGAGATCTTGGGATTGAATATCAAATTAAATTTGCACAGTTTCATACTGATGTTTTATTGGCTGTATATTCATCCTGCATCAGTACAATCATGCTTTAAAAGCTATTTCTTTGCCTACATTCGTACCTTAATTACATTTGCAACTCTTTCACTGCCAATTCTGACAAAAGTCTTTGTACTGTGAATCGACAGGGGCGATACTAAACTCACAATATTTGCAACCCGATCTTTCATTAAAGTACCGACAGGCAGACAACTACATAGGCCACCAGACAACATGAGAATAACCCAACATTCCGTTGTAACCTAGCACAGAAAGACAAAATAACTTTTTGTAGAAGATCTACAAGAAATGACATTTATTGATGGTCACAAAAGGAAGCATGATTCATAATGCTACATTCACCACTTGGCTAAAGGAAAAGGACATTTTTGATTGCACCACATACAAAATAGTTGTACTTTGTCTTAAATGAAAATAAAGATACAACGAAGACAGAAAAACATGACAAAAAACAAAAAACAAAAAAAAAACAAAAAAACAAACAAAACAAAAAAAAAAAAATCAAACAACAACAACCACACCCCCCCCCCCCAGCAGTATGGATAAAGTTGAAAAGCACCTACATATAAGTATTTGACATAAGAGGTTTACATTCATGTTTGTCAGCATTTTTACCAGATATACTAGACGAAATTAATGCATATGTAGGCGTCTTTTTGTATATTTGTCTTATATGAACTCTTAGGGTTTTGTTTCTTTTTCACAAAAATATGGGGTATTTGGCAGGTGGATATTTGTGTTTCACATTTTTGGCCTGGCGTTAGGTGTGGAAGGGTAGTGGTTCTAGACCCGGCACTTCCATGTTCAAAATATAAACATATTTTGCAGTATTCCATTGATGCTGGGGGATTTTATACCCCGATTTACGGGCAATGCTGCATGCTAGATTCTGTACCGGCGCATATACGGCGACCGTATTGATCACTGCATTCAAGCATATGTCCCACTGAACTATTAATTTTTAAGAACGAGGATGTGGCTAAGTGGTACGCGTTTTCCGTTTTGATCCAGGCGATAGGTGCTGAAGGCTTTTGGTCACAAAAGGACTTTCAATTTTCATGCTTTTGCATATACATTTCCTAAAAGAGTAACAATTGGTTCGCCTTGTGTAACTTACGGTTTTAATGTAAAAATTGTGTCCACCTATTCGTGTCATGTATCAGATATTATGTCCAAATTGAGAGAGAAAAATCTTATAACTCTTAAATTATGTGCAAATCTTTGTTGGGTTTTCAACAATTTCGCATATTTTTGTTTTATATTTGGATACGTCATTTTCCTGTGAAATATTATGTTGCTACTGACCTTGGAAGATTTCTCTTTTTCATGCCTCATCGATAAAAGAAGAAAAATAAATAAGATAATAAATTTCAATATTATCTCAAAGTTCATGTAGATATCATGGACATATTATAAGTACAGTAACTTTAACAGATTTAAGCCAGGCCGAAAAGTTTTGCACACATCTCGTCATTATATCTGTACACATTGAATAATAAGAAATCATGGTCCATTTTCGCCCGCTCTCTACATAATACTTTGTTGTATGTTTTGCTTTATTCGCCGAGGCAGCATTTTATTAATTAATTAATTAATTTATCTACTCATTTATTTATTTATTTATTTATTTATTTATTTATTTATTTATTTATTTATTTATTTATTTATTCATTTATTTATTTATTTATTTATTTATTTATTTATTTATTTATTTATTTATTTATTTATTCATTTATTTATTTATTTATTTATTTATTTATTCATTCATTCATTCATTCATTGATTTATTTATTATTGTTATCATTATTATTATTATTATTATTATTATTATTATTATTATTATTATTATTGTTATTTTCTTCTTGTTCTTGCTCTTGTTCTTGTTCTTCTTGTTCTTGTTATTGTTGTTGTTCTTCTCCTTCATCTTCTTTTTCTTTTTCTTCTTCTTCTTCTTCTTCTTCTTCTTCTTCTTCTTCTTCTACTTCTTCTTCTTCTTCTTCTTCTTCTTCTTCTTTTCATCCTTATTATGGTATCATTTTTTTTACGAATCTTGAAATATTGTCACGTGCCAAACTTTTGTAGTGTGCACCACTGTGCTCCATTCTTCTTATTTGCGACATCTGGAGTAATATTGGCGCTGCAATAACCTTATCAGACGGAGATACTTTATGTGTCATACTTGCGTCTGCCAGTCACAATATTCGTTTCAGTCTTACCATAGCTTCGTCAAATAACAACCCAGATATAAACTAGCCGAGGAGAATTGTTTGTCTTTGGCAAACTGTGGTCAGCTTTGCCTTCAGAGGCGTTCCAAACCATGCATTGGGCCTGTTTGGGATTGCTCTTACTTTCTAAAAACACGTTGCCGAAGATAATCACGGGGAACTTTAATAATGACATTGATACTACGAGGAACTGGCAAAAGCCCGGGTTAGAACTTTCAGCGAGGGTTGGCATTTTCATAATGAAGTTTTGATGAACACAAATCTATACGGATTGGCACGTCATCAACTGTCGGACATATTAACACTCGTGTCAGAAGTAAACATGTACAATATAAGTAGCACCGATATTTTAGATAGTTTGGTCTCAACCGGTAATCGGACAGTACTCAAAACGTCTCTTGCTCATATTGGTGTCATTACTTGCAACTGTGTCTGCAAGTTTAGAAAGAGCTTGCCTGCTAAACAGACCAATCTCCGTGTTTTTCTAAATACAGTCTGCTTTGGAAACAAACTGAGAGCGGGAGGTTTGCGAATTTCAAAGCGCAATGCAAAGGTTTGTGTTTCAATTTCGCTTCACTTTTTAGTGTCACATTTTGGATTGAATCAAAAGCTTTCGGCTGCGTGCTTTGGGCGCAATGGCAACGGAAGCTGTTGACCTGGAATATCATATTGTACAATACAAACATGAGCAGCGGAGCCACATACTCCATGTCGTTTTGAATCAGAAAATATAACAATCCAATCTCTCTGAGCTCCATAGCCGATTCAACCACAGCCTATATCTATGTGACCTCAGGCATGCCTGCGCTTGAATGACGTCTTTTTTCCAGGAAATATGAATTCAAAATCCTTATTATAATCTATGCAATGCATCTTAGTTCGACTGAGTCACAGTTGGCAACGGAAGATTTTAACTTCTAGTTTTTCATCTGTTTTATTCTTTCTATTGTGGTCAGTACCTTATAGAAGAAATTGCAGAGTATTATGTCACAATGTTTTTATATTTACTATATATTATTGTGTCTGTTACCTTTTCATATTTTTGCATTCAGATAACTGTACTCATAAGGAACCTCGTGAGAAATGTACTTATAATCAGTCAACAATTAAACCACCCTACCGGGTGACCAATCAATTATTTAGTCAATCAGTCGAGCCCAGTCAATCTATCATTCTGTAAGAACAACAAACAAAGAAAAGAAGAAATAAGTATATGAATAAACTAAATAAAATAAAATAAATAAAAAAGGAAGAAACAACAAACTAGCCAAAAGAAAACAAAAACGAAATTCAGAACAAAAACAAATGAAACAAATAGTAGAAAGTTGTACAAATGAAAACATTGATATATTCTTATCTTTCAAAATATAGAAACATCCTGCAATAATACTGTAAATAACTAGTTATTGTCACAAAACCTAATAAAAAACATTAAAATATATCGACTGTACTAGGAAGAAAAAGATGCATGCACCATAATATTATGAATAGAAACTAAGTTGACGATGTTGCACGACATTTGGTAATTCGTTTATTCTATTCTATTCTATTCTATTCTATTCTATTTATTATTTTTTCCATAGAAAATACGTCTGGCATAGCATTACATCGCCATTTGACTAGAATCGTCAAACAGCGCTTTAATATATGGCTGCAATGTGGGCGCACATGTAAAGTCCAGTATGGAAATCAGTATCGAAGACATTCAATATGCACTGAAAATAACATGACCTATTGTCTTGAAATTATGGTACTTTACTAACCGTTTCTGCACAATAACACCTGTTTAATGAAATGCAAATAATTAAATTGACAGAGGAGAGGATATGTTTGCTGGGTCTGTTGCATATTCTTGCTCAAACTGGTCGTCAGCAAACGCTAATTTGGACAGCTGTATGCTTTTGCGTAGATTTTGCACTGTTGAGAAAACATTTGTTTCAGATCGTACATAAGACCTGTAGGAAATATATGATCGCAGTTGTTAGTTTTTCTGAGCGTCAAAGAGTGCTGTCTTAGAATTATATTGTACAAACAATTCTAACGGTGTCATGACGTAGGAGTCCAACACCAGCAAATTATTGTAGGTGCAGGTACACCAACTGTTAGAATGGAACCTGAACATGCGCTGGTAAAAACAGCATGCATAAAGCACTAATTAAACATGCTGAGAGGGGCAAAATTTAATATGCTGGCCAACTCTACGAATTCAGAACTCATATTTAACATAGAATGAAGTTCGTAGCTCATATACCTACTTTAAATGCAATGCTAAATCGGGTGATGTGAACTTAAATCAGCAAATTAGATCGTGAATGCTGATCCGGAAATTAAAGGAAGCCATCAGTGTGGAGAACAAATATCCATTCAGTCAAAAGACGAAATTTCTCTATTTTATTCTCTCTTCCTTCGTGTTATTCTTCACTTCATTTTCAATCTTCCATATTTCTCGAACAGACTCAAGCAATAAAGCATAGAAAAAAATGAGTGTTTGCATAGAAAAGGTAGGAAAACCGCCTTCCCATGCTCTTAACATGGGAAGTACTGTCCAAAAAGCTAGAAATAGGAAGGTCCAAGTGATTTTATGACCTAAAATGCAGACAGCTTTCTGCGATATTGAGAGACTTGAAGCCTTGTTTTTGTTTTCTGTCTTTTTGTTAACTTCTCTTATTTTTCTCCTCTGGCTCTGCCACTTTCGTTCCTTCGCCTTGCTTTTGTTCATCATCTCCTCGTCCTTAGATTCTATCTTCCATCTATCTTCCTCTCGGTGCTCTTTCTATCCTCGCTCTGACTTTATTTTCCCTTTCTGCATTCCCTACTTACTGTGATCTCTTTCTAGTTTTTTTTTTCTCTTTCACCAAGTCTCCCGTTCTTCTTTCATTCCCTGTCGTGCTTCTCTCTTTCTCAGATCTGTCCAACGTCCCTTGACGCGCCTCCCTTTCGAGTAAATCAAAAGTGAAGCAATGCTGCCTTTTTCTTGTATCCTCACGCTATAGAGAAATATATATTTTAGTGATCATTTTGAAGCTTGTGGCTAGGTACACTAAGACTAAAAACCAAACGATGGACTTATATTTGTCGTGGCATTGGTTGGATCGTGCAGAGAGCCACCTTCCCTATGGGCATAATTAATCGAGCGTAACCAATGACACACTCGTCTGCAAAGCAGAACACAAGCCGTCAGCTCAAAGACCACTCAGTTCTATGGCGAAAATTGACACAAAACCCTGCTGTATCAAATCGGACTCAAAAGGAAATTTGTCAAAGCATTTATTTGATTGTGTGTGGTATGTACTTAACCCATGCACTTGGGTTTAGTTTACGGGGTGATCCATAACGGCGTCTTGTGCCATGACAGCTTCACTTTCCTAAACGACCTGCTGACTTCCTACAGCCGCAAAGAACAATGGCGTGTGTCCGCTGCATGATGCCGTTGTCCTGTGTGACTGCTTAACTATCAGTAGTCGAGAGGCACGCTTTCCGAAGATATCAAACAATCCCTGATATTAGCATAAATAGGGCCATGGCCTCTGCTAGCCTGTATCTGCCAAGCATGCTTTGTTCTTTTACTAGCGGTGAGATTGACAGGAGCAAGACAGCGAAATTTGGTTAAAAAGACCTCGAAGGTATAGATTTTCAGCGAAGCTGTACCAGGCAAATCAATACAGCAAGTAAATCCTGAGCCAGTCGCGCGTTGTATTCTTGTATTGTGGCGCCACGTGTAAATTCCATATCCCTGTGTGCAAGCCTGCGAAGAGGACTCCACAAAGAAGGAGGCTGCGGCTAACGGCCCAGATGTCTCACATATACCTGTTTAATCACGCTTGTCAGGGATTATGTTTTTCGGCGGATCGATTCACTAATGTACATACTTGTCAAATGGCACGCTGTCATAACAAGTCCCGTTTCAAAGCAAGCTTCTTGGCCAAAAATACGTGCGTTTTCTGGGCGTTCCTTTTAATATCCGAGCAAACACCGCAACTGCATACCCATAAAACAAGATAAAAGAACATATTCCACAATAAAATGATTCTTTAACCCATCTAGATTATTACGCCTGAGGCTGTCACTTTGGTTGTATGTGTACTGATATAGGTTATGGACGACATAGACTTTCACGCAGAAATAAGGTCGTACTACCGATATGCCAGTTACTAGTAGTTAATTAGTTGTCCCAATATTACATCCTCGCTACACGGGAGTCAGGGGCCACGTGGATCTGGGAACTTGACTTTCCGTTGATTCTTTTTCTTGTAGCGGACCTCTCAAAAACTTACCGATAAAAACAAAGGTCAACAAACCGATAACTCTTCATGAATAAGGCCCAAGTCAACAATTTCTGAGATGTGTGTCCAAACCCTGCCTTCTAAGCATACCAAGCTTCATGTTTCCGGAACTCTGGCACTGGTGAATACATGCGCAGTTTAACCTCTTTAGAATGCACTTTGAAAAAACTCCTCCGTTGAGAATTTATGGCGCAACAAATACTATCCTTATACACGCAAGTCTTCCATTATCTGTCACTTTAATGTTATAAATTTTTCGCATAAGTTGGAAAATGGTGACCAGCAATGTCAGAAATCT